>VDFB02067728.1:0-12374 GCA_007258455.2 Sequoia sempervirens | reverse complement strand
AGCATAGTAGACATTTTGTTTAGTGTGGAGAAGAAAGAAAGTTTTCCCTTTGAAAAC
Source organism: Sequoia sempervirens (assembly GCA_007258455.2). Classification (NCBI taxonomy): domain Eukaryota; kingdom Viridiplantae; phylum Streptophyta; class Pinopsida; order Cupressales; family Cupressaceae; genus Sequoia; species Sequoia sempervirens. The sequence goes on along the minus strand of VDFB02067728.1, from coordinate 12,317 downwards.
TTTGTGGAGATTGTTGTGTAATACTTTCATGATAATAGATCTTTTCATTGATGGTGGAATTCGTCTTTGTCATGAATAGCTAGCAAGGTCTCTTCTTCCTTTCGAATCCAAGTAGCTTAATTTTCATTTCATGCAAGTAGTTTACTTTGATGTGTGGTGTTTTATTGAGGTAGCTTCATTTCATTCCATACCACTAGCAGCTTGTTGATGATAAGTTCTCCTTGCGTGGTCCACTGGAGATTATCTTGAGTTTAACTTCGATTGTGATTTGCATACTTGTATGCGTCGTTCTGATGGTATATGTGTGCTAAATTATAATCTAAATATCTTTTGCTATCCCTTTGAAGATTGCACCAATTTTGCTGAAGCTGTCCGACGTGACGCTAGGTGAAATTCGGTTGAAGTCTACCGAAACCAAGCTCCACATATCTTGCATTTAGAATAGAAGTTTCTTATGCCTTACACTCATTTACTTTCCGCATATTTCTGATTAGCTTTAGGAAAACGAACTTATTGCTAAATCATACGCGCAAAAATCTCTTCGAATCATCTACCTGTTGTTAACTGCAAGAAGCCTGAACAATTGTGTAAGTCCCCTCGTAAGAACACAGCAATACACATCAAACCAACTGAGGGTGTTCCAAGTATTTCGGAACCTTGGAGTTGAAAGCATGAACTCACTCGCAATCTTAGCATGCTGAATACTTTGTTCAAGAGAGGATAGAGTATCCGTTGGGAGACTTTATTCTGTGTTGGTGCGATCTCAAAAACCACGTCAACAAGCCTTTGGGAATAAATAAAGGCCAAACGATTTCTAGGTGGCTACTAAGAAGGGGACATTACAGTCCTCCCTTCCTGAAATTGTCCCCAAGCAATTGCAAACTGGGATGCTATAGAATTTGCTCTCCTTCCCACGTGGCATCTTCTCCTGGCAAGTCTCTCCATCTCACCAAATACTCCTTCACCACCCTGTTCCTCGATATCTTCTCCTGGGTACCAATCATCTTCTCAAGAATGAGGACCAACTGTCCCTCCTCATCCAACGGTGGTAGCTCCGATGAAGAAGTAACATGCTGTCCAAGTGCCTTCTTGAGGCACGAAACATGAAATACATTATGATCTTGCTGCTCTCTGGCAGCTCCAACTCATATGCTACCTCTCCAACACGCTTGATAACTCCGTATGGTCCATAAAACCTAGGGTTGAGCTTCTCTGCACCGCTCTTCTTTAGACAAGACTGTCTATAGGGCTGCAAACAAAGGTAGACCAGATCACCCACCTCAAAACTGCGCTCAACCCTGTGTCTATCAGCATAAGTCTTTTGTTGATTTTGTGCCACCTGCAAGTTATCCTTGAGTGCTCTCAAGATGTCCTGACTTTTCCTGGATCCAATCCTTGGCCTTAGGGGCTCTACTCTCTCCAAAATCCAAGTCCATGAATGATGGTGCACCATATCCATATAATGCTTGGAAATGAGACATCCCAATAGACATATGATAAGTGGTATTATAACAATACTCTCCCAAGTGCAACCACTTAATACATGCCCTCTGCTGTCCCGAGATATAGTTGCGCAAGTACCCCTCAATCCACTTATTCATAATCTCTGTCTGATCGTCTATTTGAGGATGGTAACTCGTGCTCGTTGTCAACTCAATACCTGCCAAAATGCACTCAAGAACCTACTGTCCTTGTCACTGACTATGTATCTAGGCAGCCCATGCAACCTGAAAATCTCTCTAAAGAACAACTTAGCTACCTGTGGTGCCCTGTACTCAGTAGGTATAGCAAAGAAGTGAGCATACTTCGTCAATTGATTCACCACCACATAAATGCAATCTCTCCCGTGTACCTTGGGTAGACCTGTAATGAAGTCCATGGAAATGCTTTCCCACTTCTGCTCTGGAATGGGTAATGGCTGCAATAGACCAGGAGGATGTGAATGCTCTGACTTGTTCTATTGACAAGTCACACACTCCCTGACATATCTCAAAACATGCTCCTTGAGGCCCTTCCAAGAGAACCTCTCTCTAACTTGTCTATATGTCTTAAAATAGCCCTGATGGCCCGCTAAAGGAGTGTCATGAGAAGCCTGCAGTATCTTCTCCTTCAATTTAAACTCTGGCACCAAGAAGATTTTGTCCTTGTAGAATATCACATCATCCACAACCCGGTACATGTCATATTGAAATCGCCCATCTATCACCTCACATGCAAATTTATTCTTGGAGTACTCAAATAACGAGAGACTTCCAATCAGCTGAAATCTTTGAAAGTGAACAAGCGGCAGGCTTCCTGGAAAGGGCATCAGCAACAACATTTTTCTTCCCTTTCACGTACTCTATCGAAATCATAGGCCTGTATCTTGTTGACCCATTTTTGCTGCCTCTCATTCAAATCTTTCTGCTCCAAGAAATACCTGAGACTAATGTGGTTGATCCTCACCACAAACTTCCCTCCAACCAAGTACTGCCTGAACTTCGCCAATGCATGCATTATGGCGAGCATCTCCTTATCATATATGGAGTAAAGTTTCTTAGGTCCCCTCAACTTGCGACTCTCAAAAGCAATAGGGTGTCGATTTTGCATTGGGACCGCTCCTATACCTTCACCTGAGGCATTACACTCAAGTACAAATGGTTGGGTGAAGTCTGGAAGTGATAACACTAGGCAACTATTCATCACCTCCTTGAGCTTATCAAAAGCTCGTTGTACCTCATCAGACCAACTGAATGCACCCTTCTTCGTGAGATTTGTCAAAGGTGCTCCCAACTACGAAAACCCTTTCACAAAGTGTTTGTAATAGCTGCACAACCCAAAGAATCCTTGCAGCTCGGTGTCGTGGGTGCTAGCCAATCAAGTATTGCCTATATCTTTTCCTGGTGAACTTGTATTCCCTATGCATTGATCACATGCCCCAAGTATAATATCTCTCTAAGGCCATACTCACATTTCGAGGCCTTAGCATATAGTGACTGCTCCTCCATGATAGACAAGACCTCATCAAGTTGCCTCAAGTCTTGCTATATATGAGTAAATCATCAAAGAATACCAAGAGGAATTTACGCAGTTGCTTATTGAAGATGTGGTCCATACAGGACTGAAATGTGGTAGGTGTGTTTGTCAATCCAAACGGCATGAACAAGAACTCATAATTCCCATAGTGACATCGAAATGTTGTCTTATGTATGTCCTGCTTTCTAACTCTAATTTGATGTTACCCTGAGCGAAGATCAATTTTGGAAAAATATATTGCGCCATGCAACTCATCCAATAACTCATCAATTTTGGGTATCGGGTACCTATTCTTAATAGTTTTCTTATTGAGAGCTCTGTAATCGATGCACGTCCTCATTGTCCCATCCTTCTTCTCCACCAGGACCACTGAAGAAGCAAAGGGACTAGAGCTTAGTCGTATGTGTCCCATCTCAAGCAATTCCTTTATTGCTTTCTTGATCTCATCTTTAAATTTCTTAGGATGACGATAGGGGGTGGTGATGACTAGCTTGGCCTCCTCCAACTCAATGGTGTGCTCAAATCCTCGATCAAGTGACCTCCTTGGAGGTATCTCTCCAAACACCTTATCATGCTTACCCAATACCTCTTGAATGTCAATGTGATATGGTTGTACTGAATATGGAGTCTCCTTAGTTGTGATCAAACATTTTGCTTCCCATACTATGTCACCATGACGAAAGATGCTCTCCATACATTTGGTTGACACAACCTTAGGTGCCCCAATAGCCATGCCTCTAAGCACCACTCTCTTACCATCTGCTGCCCTAAACTTGAGCTCCATGGTCTGAAAGTTTTGTGAGTATTTTCCCAATGAGTGTAGCCACTGAATACCAAGGATAGCATTAGTGTCACCTAGGTCCACCACATAGAAATCATCTGTGACTATGTAATTGCCCAATGTGATAGGCAACTGTGGAACCCTCCATGTGCATGACATATTATATCCATCTGCCGCCATCACATTACAACCCTCAAAGTCCTTTGTTGGTATCCCCTGCTTCGCCACTAAGGCTACATCAATGAAGTTGTGGGTGGCCCCATTATCAATCAACACTATGATCCGTTGACCTTGCAAAACTCCTCTGACTTTGAAGGAGTTGAATCTAGGTGTGCCAGGTAAAGTAGCAATGGTGCTACTCTTGCCCTTCTCCTGGGGCTGCTCCTCATCTGACTTGTTGTCATCACTGTTCTGTGACTGCTCATCATCACTATCCTCACTCTTTGATATGATCTCAATGAAATGAACCTTGCCTTTACCTAGGCAACGGTGTCTAGGCTCCCAATGTTCCCTACAATGGTAACATATCTGTTTTCTCCTGCATTCTCTACAATCCTCTTCTTCTTGATCACTCCTCTTGTTTCCCTTCTTCTGGATAGACTTCTTTCCCTTGTTCTTTTGAGGAACCAAGGGTTTAGAAGGGGGTTTACTGTTGGGTGTGGAGTGCTCCATATCTCTAGCTCGAGTGATCGCATCCTGTAGAGTGTCAAACTTGAAAGCCTTAATCCAACCACGAAGTGGCTCGGATAGACCCTCAATGAAAAACATGACCAATCTCTACTCCAATATATCACTCACCATGACTGCCAACCACTGGAACTTTGAAATATATGCATCCACTAATCCACTTTGCTTAAGTTGTGCTAGCTCTCGGAAATGAAGCTCAAGATCCTTCTGATCAAATCTATCTATTAGCTTTTGTGTGAACTCCAAATAGGAAGTGATGTTGGCATGTCCCAACGTGACAAGCCCATGATACCACCACTCAAGTGCTTCACCCTCCAAATGTAGTGTAGCATATTTGATGGCCTTTGTCTCCAACATGGGGTTAAGCTGGAAGTAAGCACCCAACTTTTGTACCCACGCTCTGGTTGTGCATTTACTAGACCCATCAAAGGAAAGGATATAGAGTTTCCCAACCTTGCATTGTAGATCCTCCTCTATTGTTGTTTCTAGATCTATTCTTGTACTTGATAGTACAAAAATCTTGCAATGACATGGTAGCATGAAATTCATCCCCCAAAGATTGATATTCTCTCAAGTAGTCTGTGAAACCTTCTCCTTGTGCTTGTTGCTCCTGATTTCCAACAGCTCATTCTCCCAAGAATTAAGGTATGAGAGGCCTCAGAGTCACCCTGCTAGCTGTCCTAGCATTACTCTGAGCTGTGTTACTTGCTTCTGCATTGTTATCATGACCCCTATTATGTCCATTCTGTCCATTAGTCCCATTATTTCCATTGTTGCCATTGTTGTTTCTATCACCCATAAACTGGTTTAGAGTCTGTATCATCTCTTGCCGACCTCTAACCAATTCATTAAGCATTTTTTGTTGACCTCTAGCTAAGTCATTAAGAATCTAATGAATGCTACCCTCTGGTATGTCATGTCTATCCCCCATGATCTCCTCCTCATATAAAGGTTCTATATCAAATGGACCCAAACCTTTCCTTTGTCTTCTGTAGAAGTTATTTTCTTGATCTTCTGGATTCATAACATCCTACTAACCTCACAGGCTAGCAGGAAGCTAGCTCTGATACCACTGTAAAGTGCCTTGCCAAATCTGACCTGAATTTTTTGAGTTGTTGTTTTGGGAATTTTGACAAACACTTGTCTTGCAAACTGTTTTCTGCTGGTAATTGATTTTCTGTTTTGTTTTTCTTGGTTTTGAATGATGATATGATGCATAAAAGACTTAACTATCAATGTCAAAAAACTTTAAATGCAATAGGAATGCAATGCAAGTATTTTGGAATTTTCTATGCAATAAGATGACTGAAAACTTTATGCAAATATGAAGCTACAGCATATTGACATTTTTACAAACATTTTGAGAGAAAACTCCAAACTCCATGAATTGATATTTTGAAGCTCCAACGATTACAATACTAATCTATCTTATGAGAGACCAATTGTATGCAAACTAAAGACCACTCAAACCTAACTAGTAGCTCCACTGTATGCAGATTTTATTTTCATAAGAATGCAAATATTACAATGTGAATATCACTGTATGACAGCGATTTGCTTCTAACAGTCCAGCCACTAAATGAAATGCAAATGATTACAAAATATAAAGAACCTGGAAATATCGATTCCTTCAATATCTAATTGCTCTTGTTTGAATGACAGCGACTATGTTGAAGATGGAATGCAAATCGCCCAGCTCAAATTGTTTACCAATGACACCTCCACTCTTCAAGACGCCTTAATCAAATGCTATGCCAAAATACCAAAATTGTCCCCTTACTTGCAACGCCTGACTTCCTCTTGAAATCGTGACTTTCCTTGTTGTGATGGTGCTCAACTAATAATGAATTCGATGCCACCTTATGACTGAAAAATCAATCTCCAGCTTGACAAAAATCGAATCCCCTAACTGAGAATAAATTCCAAGGAAATCGAACTCTTCTAGGATGAAACCAAAATGCTCCAAGCTGCAAAATTCGAACTCCTTCACTGAAAATGATCACCACAAATCTGTAATTGTCTTTTGCCAAAATCGATTTCTCCTACTCTCCAAAATTTGGTCATAGACCATTAAATTTTGCCCCAATTTGGAAGACTGAAATATCTCCCACTCAATTCTAGCTAGGGTTGATGTTGCACAACTGAACCTGGTATCTTAGAGTCTTCAAACCCTTGAACAATGCAAGCATGCAAGCTCTCACCACACAGGTATGAAAATAGATGAACTCAAGATATGAAAATATGGCTTGCAATGAGCTCCTTATAAAGAATTCACAATCACCTCCAAGAAGCTTCTAGAAAATAATATTATTTTATTCCACAAGTGACTTTATGATAAAATATTTATTTTAGTCACTTTATTAAATTAATTAAATATAAAGCTATCTTAAGATATTAATTTATTGAGATAACTTTACAAATAATTAATTTAATATTTATTCCCTTATTTCTCTGTTTAGCCTTTGGGAACAAATAAAGGCCAAACAATCTCGGAGTGGCTACTGAGAAGGGGACATTACAGCAATTCATTATGTCTTGAAGTATTTTTAATATGAAGACTTAATGTAGGAGATGCTCATGCTAGGAAGAGCACTTTAGATTTTTATTTTAGCTTGGGGTCAGGCATGATATTCTATTTAGCAGGAAACAAGTAGTAATAACATTAAGTTCACCCAAGACACAGTACATAGCAACTTCTTTTGCTAGTTGTGAGGCAATTTCAAAAGTTGATAGTAGAAATTACTATCCAAGCAGGCTTTGTGGATTCAAACTATGTAGGCTTTGTAGATTCAAACTATGTAGGAGATGCTCATGCTAGGAAGAGCACTTTAGATTTTTATTTTAGCTTGGGGTCAGGCATGCTATTCTATGTAGCAAGAAACAAGTAGTAATAGCATTAAGCTCAGCCAAGGCAGATTATATAGCAACTTCTTTTGCTAGTTGTGAAGCAATTTCAAAAGTTGATAGTAGATATTACTATCAAAGCAGGCTTTGTCGATTCAAACTATGTAGGAGATGCTCATGCTAGGAAGAGCACTTTAGGATTTTATTTTAGCTTGGGGTCAAGCATGCTATTCTATTTAGCAGGAAACAAGTAGTAATAGCATTAAGTTCAGCCAAGGCAGAGTACATAGCAACTTCTTTTTCTAGTTGTGAGGCAACTTCAAAAGTTGACGGTAGAAATTACTAATCAAATGTTGGAGTCAACAATAGCATTCTAAGATAATTATAGTTGCATCAAGCTCTCTAAAAATATAATATTTCATAGTTGCTCTAAGCATATAAATATTCATTATCATTTTCTCAGAGACGAGTTCAAAAGGGAGCAGTAAGTGCTTAGCATGTATCCTCATATGAGTAGGTTGTAAACATTTTGACAAAATCCTTATCAAAAGGAAAGCTTGATAGTGTGAGAGCTAAGTTGGGTATGGTGGAGAATAGCTTCTCAGGAATGTTAATTTATGATCCCTCAACTGATATTATTTTCTAACTGGTGTAGTTGTAAAGAAACTAAATAAACATCACAACAATAGTTAGCCTTAAAGTTTGATGCATAAACATCCTATGTTTAGCAAATAAAACTACTATAGATGGACTCTTTTATTTAATGATAGCTTTCCTAAATTTAAGATACTATATTGAGTGTTACCTTTCCTAAATTTAGGCACAGGTCAATTTTTTGATAGATTTAAGTTTTTTTATTTCTTTTTCTTTTGAGAGAATAAGTCTAAATGCTTTGGTGGCGATATTGGAGTCAAACTGGGATGTTCTCTATCCCCCACTCTATTTGGTTTATATATTGATAGACTTGAAGAATGGTTAAACAAAATTGTTGGAGGGGGTAACCAACTGATGGGTTATGTGGTGAAGTTACTTTTGTATGCGGATGATCTTATCCTAATTGCAAAAACAGCCCATGGTTTGAGAGAACATTTGAAGGCTTTAGAAGTCTTTTTCCAAGAAGGTTAGGATGCAAGTAAACACCAACAAGACCAAAGTCATGATTTTCTCATTGAAAAGGAAGAAGAAGTAAGTTAGTTTTATGTTTGAAGGAAGCTTATTGGAGATAGTGGAAGAATACAAGTACCTAGGAGTTAATTTTTACAATAGACCTAGCTGGGAGAAATATAGAACAAAAAGGATACAAGGACGATGGAAAGCTTCGTACCTACTTTAGAACAGGTTTAGGAAAGTGGAACTATGGAATTGGAAAACCAAGAAAACTTTTTTTGGTTTGTTGATCATGCTGGTTGTCCTTTATGGATGTGAGGTTTGGGAGAGTAGCATGTCAAATCACAAGTGGGGACAATTAGAAAGAATCCAAAAGCATCTACTCACTAGCAGTCTCAAAGTCAAAACAATAGTCCCCTACGAGATCCTTTTGGTTGAAGCAAGAAGGTTCTTAATGGAGGCATCAACGATAATTCAATTGTTAAATTGCTTAAAAAAGGTTGAAAACATGGATAAGCATTGCTAGCCCAAAATGGTTGTTGAGGAGAAATTAAACTATAGGAAGAAGAGATGGATTAAGCGGAACAACAAGTGAATGGGAAAATGTGACATTAATTTGCAAGAATGTCCTAGTTCACTAATGAAGAAATGAAAAAGTTTGTGTTAGAAAAATTTAGGACTCCCTTGTGGACAAAACAGATTGGCCCAAAAAAAGCACATTATGTCAAAGAGTTTAACTCCACATGGGAACATGGTGAAAAATTCCTATGTGTGGGCTGCAATTAAGGGAAAGGCTAGGCTCTTAGTTACATAGTTGAGGATTGCTTCACATCATCTTAGGTGTAAGATTGGTGTATGGATGGTCCCCAAGGAAGGTTGGGAAGAAAGAAGTTGCATTTTTTGCACCAAAGGGGTGGTTGAAACTAAATGGCACTTCATCAAAGTGTGTGAAGCATATGAGGATATTCGTCTTTAGTATAAAAACAATTTGAACCTGTGGGCAGTCTAAATGAGTTATTTGAGGAGGCAAGGCTTCAAAAATCGGCTGGTTTCTTGATCAAGATACATAGTAGAAGAGCCGACATCGAAAGGAACTTAAAAATGTATTAAGAATGCAACTCATGATCCCTTAGACTGCTTGGTTTTGTGGACATCATTAAAACTCTTTCATTCATATATTTTAAGAAAAAAAATATAGGCACAGATAACTTTCCTACTTTTAGAGAGATTCTAAAGCTCCATTTTAGTTTTGTTTATTGATGCCCAAGTCAGAAGGTCTATTCAATGAAGCTCACTTTTGTAACACAGACTGAATTTTAACATTTTAGTGTTTTGGTATGAAGAGATGTATGAAAAAAGGGTATCAAAATTTCTGAAAAAAAGAAGTACCAAGCCTCCTTAGTATTATCATCTATAATATTAATATTTGTTTCAATTTAAAATGTCAGTGTGTTATAAAAATACAAAAAAAAAATCAGATTTCAACGTCTGTGAATTTCGAATTGTTTCCCTTTGTTGTATTCTTTAAACCCGAGCCCTGCAGGGTTTAACGCACATTCGCACTTAAGCTATATAAAAACATCATTATTCCAACTTTCTGTAGGGGTGAAAGCAAATCCAAGACGTAATTACAAATGATTGAAGAAAAGTAAAGTCGAACCTTAGCCTGCGGGCCGAACTCTCTCTTGAAAATGCCGATGGTTCCAGGGCCAGTCACGTCATGAGTCATCAGCGTATCCACATTCACCCACACATTTTCCCCGTGGCTCACCGTAGACTTCTCCGCGGCCCTTGCTAAGATCTTTTCTGTCATGGTCATGGCGTGTTTCACCTGCAAATAAATTCCAAGCCGTGCTAGTAAACGAAAAAACTAACAATTCTTAAAACACGATGTTTTGACAATTATAGGTCTCGAGATCGAAACTCACGGATCCCGTGGAGGCAGGGGAGCGCTGTTGCGGCTGCGTCGGAGTCATCACTGCTCGGATAACTATACTCTCCTTTTTCGTACATGCCGCGCCCCCCTTCTGGCGGTTTAAGCCGCCCAGGCTTTTATTCTGTTAACATGAACAACAAATTCTGATACACATTGAAATCTCTGCAGAATAACCAGACGAAAATGAAAATACATAGTGTTAGTTTTTTTCCTTTCTTTTAAGTATACCTTTAATCCTAGCTGTTGGGAAATGGAAGCAGTGCCAATTGTGGAAGCCATTGACAGAAGGGAGAGATGACGAAGGAGAAGTCTGCAAATGGGACTGTATTAAAAGGGGACTAATATTTCAGCGAAACGGTACGTAAGAGGAGGGCTTTACGAAGCTCTGTAGTGTTCATATAAAGGTGGAGGTGGTTCCGTCCATAAACACGGCATCGTCATATTTCGATATAACAGCGAGACAAAGATGGCAATTGACATGAAGTGACATCGATCAAATTTGTAGGACTTTGATCAATTTAGGGAGAGGCCCAGTAGTCGTAAGCACCCTAACCAAGGCTTCTAATTATCACTAAATTTCAAATCACTCCCCATTTTTACAGCAGCTTACTTGGCAAGTTCTCTGCTTATAACTAAGGTTTCAAGGCCACATCATCAAATATGATGCCACATCAGCATGCATTTTTGTCAAGGTGTCCAAAAAGGCCCCAAAAAATAGTGAGACCAATTCTCGTGCATTACATCATGAGTAGTTGAGCGCTGATGTGGTATCACATGATTGGTTGCTTTTTAGATCAAAAGCATACTTTGTGTTTAATTATGGGTAGTCAAATCACAACTATTGGACATTATATAAACGACTATTGGGTATTATATTCACGATTGGGTGCACGCTGGGCCCTCCCCTAGTGTTTCTTTCCAGTTAGCGATTATTCGTGCCTTAGCTAAAATTTCAAACATTGATCTACTTATAATGTTACTATAATGTTACTATCTGTTATTTCTGTTATTAGTACTTATTAGTGTGAGGTTTGAGTCTAAAATAAGTTTTATAGTTGTAAATCATTTAAACAAGTTTCAGTTGTCCATAAATCAGTTACTGTTTAATGGTAAAAGTTTTCAAAATCTTACTTATTACATAAAATTTAAATAAATATTGATTTAACAATTGAATGGGAACATTATATTTCCATTTACAGTGTTTGTAATTAATAGATTAAAATGAAAAATTTTAATGATATCCAGAAAACTAAATAATCTATATTTTCCTAAAATAAAACTCTACCCAAACCCCAAAAAAGAAAAATCAATTAAAGAAACCCGAGATTTAAACAGTTGCCTGAAGTGTAAGCACAGTGTTCCGCAGCCGCTATTGACCATAACATTTTCTAAGTTACCTTTTTCGTAGGAAAGTTGCATTCTGTGGTACATGTCACATTCTATCCCTGTGCAATGAATCTGCACTTGACATGTTTGAAATGTTTTGCCCCTTAAGCGTCCATAAACTTTCTTCTTTTCATCTTGAATGCTGGTACACCTTGGATACATATAATTATTCAGCTGCAGCAAGTTGACAGGCCGTGTAGAACACTAACTCTGAAACTTGCGAGGAAAAAGATGAGGTTTAATTGTACATAACTTCTTTTCTTGCTGAGGACCGTTTATTCTTTTCAGTCAAATGGGCTTGTCATTAAGGCATAAATCTTGGGGTATAGTTATATTGTGTATAAAATAATCAAAATTAAGTTTTATAATAATAATTTTAATTAAATAAAAAATATTTAGAAGAAGGCAAAATGACTGTCAAGATATTTTATATAATATTATTATACTAATTATATATTTATATTTATTGACATGGTGTGATGGTTCAAAGATGATGGTGTTGTTCTTACCATCAAGGTTCAAATCCTATCGGGATGGTATTATTGAGTGGTTATGTTGGGG
>VDFB02067727.1:0-26836 GCA_007258455.2 Sequoia sempervirens | reverse complement strand
CTTGAAGGCAAGACAAAATTGCAGCGTGTTTTCTAAGGATACTTTACTAGAAAATGCTAACATAATCAAATTTGTTTAAATCTGATCTACAATCAAGTCTGACTTCGACCGGCCTAAGCAAAAACAATTGATTGTGTCCTTCCAAAAGAAAAGGACGCCGGCAGTATTGGAGAAAACTGATATAGGGTACAGCTCTTCTGTTGACCTTAGTTATCTACAAAATGAGTGTCGCTCCACCAAGCCTTGCAGTCATACACAGAACAAAAAGCCTGCAAACATGTGAGAAGCAAAAGTATCACTGTGGCCAAAAGAGTAAGGAGCTGCCATGAACCAAATATGTATTTCTTTATGTAATCCTTCACAGCGACGCTCCATCTCTTGTGATAATACTTATTGACATCAGCTATGACTTGATCCAAATATTTAACTTGTGTCAGTTTCACATATTTACCTATGCCGTTCCACATGCTTGCCACTTTTCCGTCCTCTGCCAAGTGATTGTAAATAATTCCGCTCTTTCTCAGCAGCCGGACATCTTCGTCTGTGTCGATGATGCCGTTCATGAAATCTGTGTAGCGAGTAAAAATCAGCGCACCAGGCGCCACTGAAGCTTCGAACGCCACCAGATTTCTGAGAATCACTTCTGTATTTGAATCCAACCTCAGTTTGGGAAGGTAAAGTGTTGCAGTCCTCCCATCGAAGCGAATTGTGCTGAGGTCTCCGTTGGTAGGAATGAATTTTACTCCTGCTGAGTATAAATCGGACACTGAAGGAATCTCCAGTTCGTCGCGTGTAGGTGGAGTTTGCACAGAATTGTATCCTCTTTCTTGATCATTTTCATCTTTCTGTTGAATTGAAGGCTTCAGAAAAATGGAAAATAGATTCGTGAACAACTGTATCAGACACTGCAGGAACCTGCTTTTCAAGAGGTGCTGAGAGAGCACCGAGAGATGTCGGACAAGCCCAATGTTTAACGATGAGAGAGCATTCCATAGGGCTTTCAACGCCCTTTCAACAAAGGTTAAATCTGGCAAGGAGGCCTTCTCGTCCTCATTCTCCTTAGTAAAGGCACTATCTATGGCTGCTGCAGGGACAATAGAGTAGTAGAGCACCTCCAGTACGTGACCCCTCTCTTTTATCAGTAACCGTGAACTATCCTGCATCTTGAACATAAATGGCGACCATTTTTCACAGACAAGACATAGCAGATTGCTGAGCTTTTCTTCCGCTTTGTCTTGAGAACCCAACTGCATCTCCAGCAGCTTCTGCAGGAGGAACAAAGGTAACTGATTCTCGAGCATCACCAGATCTCTCATAATTTCATTGTGGGTTGCGCTGTTGCCTGATGGATCTAAAATTCCGCTCAGTCGCTTCACCTGGAAAGACACTTGTGAAGAAACCTGGTACGCATTTTGGACGTCGAACTGCAAGGACTCCAGCAAGAAGGAGGCATCCAAAGCCATTAGCCATGCCAGGGCTTCCTCCTTGTAGTCCAGACATTTCTGATAGCGGCTCCTGATTTTCACGTCGTACTTCTTCACCTCTTCTACTACAGATTCAAATTTACAGTCACCACTTATGCTCTTCTGAAATCTTCGCGCAGCAGCAAATTTGTATCTCTCCATTTCTAACAATTTGGAAATCCAGTGGTGATATGGTCCTATGGAGACGCACTGGGGAATGTATACCTCTGGCTTCACTGCCAACAGCTCCTTGGGCACACCAAAAATGGATACACAATTCTCCATTTCTTGTTCTTCCTCGCATAATATTTGCAGGCAGTGCTTGATGTGAACGACCCAACGATCTTGATCCACCTTTAGTTCATCTCTGTTGTTTGATTCCATGATTCCGAGTGTGAGTGCACAAGGAATGAAAGGTCACAAAAAAGAAAACAGATGAGAATTAGATATTCGAAGGCTCAAATATGGTTAGACTGCGGCTCAGGGTCATATATGTTGTTGGGCTAGTCACCAGAGGACAAAGCCTTTATAATTTTGCAGAAATTCTACACTGCCAACGAATATTTCCAATTTTCTATGACAATAATTTATATACCTGCGTCTCCGCATGCCAAATTATTTCAAAAGAGGACTCATTCAATGTATGTTCAGCTTCTTGCTTTCACATGTTTCTTGTACAGTGGGGCATAACGGCAACTACATCAGTTTAACCGTCCTATGAGAAGGCCCGAAGTAGTAACTAAAGGAACATTTAATAACAACTTGGAAATTTAAAAAGTTTTAGTTTATCGTTTAAAGCGAGGAGTCTTAAGAGTACTATTTCAACAAATTTGTTTTTTCAAGGTTGGAGTTCCGTGGAGGGGATTTTTAAAAAATATTTTAATGGTTGTTGTTAAAAAAATTTAGGAGTTTTTATAAACATGTTTCTTATGGATTTTAATAATAGATAAGTTTTAAATTTAAAGTTTCAAAATTTGAAGAAGCTGATAGTCTTACGATTTTTATTTAAGGAAGAGCAATGATAAATCTGTAATTATATATAAATGTAAAAAAATATTAATAGAATTTTAAGTATTATATATGAATGACATTGAAAATAAAATTTTAGAAGTTTTCAATGAAAATTTCATCCTCACTCCACAAACTTCTTATACATTATCCTTATATATTGTAAGGATAATCAAATGATATTTGGAACAAAATTAATGGAGATACAAAACAAAAAAAACCAGACCTCATACAACAGATATACTCCCGTCCCTTCTACACTTAAGAAATAAATGCTAGAAAGCAAAGAAAATCCCCCAATAAAATCTTTTTGATATCATTTTGCAATCATTGGATGATAATATTCAGATCGCAAGTGAATAATCATGCAAACAAGGTCATACGATGGTTGAATATTTGAATTTATTATAATTTAAAGAACGTTTTTCATAGTTGACACATCATAGGTCGTACTTTGACATATGGCTAGCCTATTCTTGCCTTGCTAAATTCGTGGAGCACACTACAAATGTACCATTCATCCTACCTTTGCAATAGATTTATTTGACGAATTAACCATTTTGTGAGGGAATTGAGTCTGATCAAGTTTGCTTTTCAAAATTTGATTTGTGATTATGAATATGTAAAATAGAGAATCAAAATATATCTCAAAAAAATAGATAGATGAAATTAGTTAAGTTTATTCTATTTTCAATTTTTCTAATATGAAAATTAGATTATAAATGTCATCTAATCTAATATGAAAAATATAATTATAAAATAAACTAAATATATCTCAAAACTAATTATTATCTATGTAAAATTTAAAAATCAAATTAATTAAAAACTAAATTAAATATTAAATTATTCATTGATAGCAGAAAAAAAAGGTGTTGAACTTTTTTCTCGTCTACCATTTTTAATGTTGATGTTATCCAATGAATATGATTTTTAAGGCAATTCTTAACTCCAAAATCACTGACTTTGGAATAGGCAAGGGATGACGTAGCCGTGTGCCAAAGTATGACGTTACAGCTTTACCCAAAACAAATTATCACTATTTATGGTTTGAAATAAAACTCAGAATCAACAAATCAGAATGGAACACCCGAATGGATATTAACGACTTAGTTTTCCGAAGGAGTAGAACTAACGAGAGAATTTTTGTACGAAAGTCATTAATATACTTTTCATACCTATAATTTATTAACTGATCTTTGATGGTTTAAACTTGCTATTAGTTTAGCCATTTCTATAATTTTGAAGAAGATTAGCAAATGTAGATCCTCTCCTTGCACATAATCTAATCCACAACCTTTTATTTTTCTTTTAATTAGGATTTTTTTAGCTTTTTCAATTGATTAAAAAATATATATATATATATCTAATCTACATTTACAAATATTATGTTAAGCATTATTTATTATTATGTTTTCGATTTTTTAATTATTTTGAAAGAAAAGATCAATGGTCACTCACTATCAATGATGTTTGATACTTTATTTTCTATTTAAATTAAATTCAAATATTACCTTTTAACAACACATAAAATAGATGCCCCTCAAACTAGCTTATTGGTCTTTCATTATTAAATATCTATTTTGTAGAATGCTCAAATATGTAATGCATGTAACTAAGTACGTCAAACTAAATTATATTCACTAATATTTATCCCCATACACATTTTTATACTTGAATATAATGATACATAAATCAAACATGTTGTAATCCAAAACCTTCTACATTAGGAAATTAGCAAACATAATGCAAGCTAATAATTGTTTTGCACCACACTTATAAAATATTTACGCTCCAGTATATTATTAGACACCACAATATATAAAACTATGAAAATATTGTAACAAAAGCACAAAGGCCTATAAATAAATTCATATAATTACATACATGGAATACCTACATCATAATCACTGGATAACATCACATGAAAAATGGTAGACGAGATAGAATCTTATCTCAACTAATGAAGGAGTGCTCGACTCTTGTTATCAGAAAATATAATAGAAGAGAATGAAAAATAATAAACAAAAAGATTAGTGGAATAGAAGGTTTGAAAGCAAACAATGAGGCGGGGTCATGGTGGAAAGACTAGTGGACAGTCATATGGAGGTTGAAATGAAGATCAAAAGAAGGTTGAAGGATCTAGTAGCAACCACAACCAGAAAGGAGATAACACATACCATCCTCGTGATCAAAATAATGAAGACCAAAGAGGAAGAGAAAGCTCTCAACGAGGACCCCTGAAGAGGAGGATTTCATGGAACCTGTTTTGGTGAAGGTGTAAAATATGGTGAAATCTTGTATACCTCCCAATAAAAATATTAATTTTAGTGGTGAATTTTTTCATTTTTTCGTGAAAAAAAAATCCATTGGCGAATCTTTTCTAATTGAGAGAAGTCTATGGAAAATCTTGGCAAAATATTATTTTTTAAAAACCACTAAAAATTTTCCATTGGCGATTAAAATCTATTTTCAAACCAATAAAATATTTTGATTGGTGAATTAAACCTATTTTCAAACTAGAAAAAATAATTTTGTTAGTGATTAAAACTTTTTTTCAGACTAAAAAATAAAATTCATTGGCGAATTTAACCTATTTTCAAATGATTAAGAAAAAAACATTGGTAAATTAAACATAATATCAAACTAAAAAAAAAATGTAGTGGTGGCTCATTAAGGGGCTTGGTTGGGTTAATCTGACTAAAAATTCTATAGAAGTGGAAAAATGGGAGAAACCAAATGAAGGTTTGTGGAAGGTAAAATTTGATGAACCTTCAAAACTCAAAAGGAAAAGCGGGTCCATCCAGAGCTGGTAGTATTGTTCATGATTGGAATGTGAATGTGCTATCGATAAGAGCAATGTGATTGAAGGAGGGAACCGATAATGTAGCAGTAGCTGCAAAAGCCTTAATGGAAATTAAAATAGCCAAAAAGTTAGGGGGATCAAAGATACATCTGGAGGGTGATTTTTAATAATAATTCAAGCAATTACAAAAGGAGGAATCGATTCTTGGCATTTGTAGGGAGTGATTAGGAAAATTACTGAAGAATTAACCCTTTTTTATGACTTTAAGGTTAGTCATATAAGGAGAACTGGGAATGTGGAGGAAGACATCCTCTCAAAATGGGCACTATTCTTTGCAGAGGTGGATGTTTTAAGATTTGAAGAATTTAGTGCCATTAATTTGGAGGAATTTTATTTTATGCATTTAATGCAAGAAGAAATGATTGTTTAGTAAGCAAAGGAAGTGTGGAAGTTCTTGTAAGAAGTCAAGCATTGATTAAGGTTTTCTTGTCAGTGCTAAACATATGTTCGGGAATCAATATTAATGGAGATGGCTAGAAATTTGAGATGATGGCTATGTCCACTTTCATGGATTGTCTCTTTTGTTAATTCTCAATTGAATTACATATTCAACCAATAGCTGTATTTATAAAAATAGTCTAAAATCCAATAATTGGAAAAATCCATCGAAACAAACAACTTCTAAACTAGCAAACACATGCTAATTAGAAGTCATTACAAGGAAGGAAACTATTTCGAATGTATGTGAAAAACGTGCTAATTTGGGCTTCACCAAACCCAACATTAAAGACACACATCATATGTAGCCAGTCGACGGTGGGTGGTTGTTTGGAAAATAGTGAACTAGAGAAACAATGGAGACCAGTTTCACCTTGACATCGCGAAGGAATTTGGACCCTTTCATTGGAAAAGCACTTGTGAAGTGGCTACGTGGTTTATTTTTCTTCAAGGATGTGTAAGTGGTGCAAGCAATTCAATTTATTTTGGGTAATGGCTCTTAAAAATTAAAGCACATATACAGGACCAATATGGATATTTATTCATTGGTCATGGCTTGGGGTCTGGACTTAGGAGAGTCAATGGATGTAGTGTGGAAAGCCATGAAAACTCTAGTTCACAAAGATTTTTTTAGAGGATATCGAAGGAATTCTAGAACAGGTGATCCAAAAGAGTGGAGCTTGTTAAGGTTGAAGGCATGGATGGTGGAGGCTCGAAGCTCATGGATTTAAATCATCTCTTTATCAAGTGGCTAGAAGGACACACCAAAGCTCTGTGGCAAGAAGGTACGTAGGATGGGTGGCAAGCACTAAAAATTTTCATTGAGCTAATGGAGGTCAAGGAGGTCAAAGAGAATCTCAAAGACATTTCCAAAGCAGAGATGCATGGAAAGATGGGTCTGTGTCCAAGGAAGAAGATGAAGTCATTAATGGAGATAGTGTTGTTGGAGATGGGTAATTCATCAAAGGTGTTTGAGTAGTACAAGTTTTAAAAAAAAAAAAGATTACTGTACTAAATCTTGTCTATGATATTTTTTTTGGGGGTTATGCCTGGATTTGCATTGTAATTGTAAAACAAATTGGGGCACAAACAATGGTTGGAAGGGTAGATTTCATGCAACTATGATTAGGGATAATTTGATAGATTGGAAACTGTGTTGGTTAATCAACTTTTTTGGTAGTTGATGGATGAAGATAAATATGAAGTATATGTAAATTTTTCTTTATATTTCATAAAAAAATATGAAGTATATATAACTTTTGCTTTATATTTAATAAAATAAACTATTATCACTGATTAAAAAAAAATGCAGTGGTGAAGTGTCAATGCAAATCAATCTATTCATAGTCATTTGATGAATTGTCAATCTAACTTTTTTAATCGAGGGCCGAGAAGTAATAATTTTCCAAAATCCTCACGTATCAATCTTAATTACCCATCGATCCTCCAGTCATGTCCACTTGTTAAAATCTTCCTACGATCTTCACTTCATAAATGCACCATCCTTGCCACCTTTCCTATCTTAATTCACCAAAGTCAAGGTTTTGGTGCTTTTCCTAACCTTAGTTGCAAGTCTTTCTTGGTCATCTTTGTACTCGGCGGGTCATAGGTTTTGAAAACTTTGAAACTTCAGATTTTGGTTCTAAGGTTCCAAGTTTCAGCGACCATGCAACATTATGGACCATGACCATTTGATGAATTTTCAATGGGTGACTATAGTTACATTCTAGAAGTATATCTCTCAAGCACTAGATTTGTGAATTGAAACCTCCAGAATTACACTAGAACTGTTAGATGCTAACACATGGGGAGATCAAGGCTCATCATCATGGTAATGAACATGATGTGTTGGATTTTGGTGATGAGTGATAGGACTTAGAGGAAGAAAGATGTGTGTACAAATTTTTTTTTAAAAGAGGGACCACCTACGAAGAACATAGGACCAAGGTTTAAAAACTTAAGAATGTTTTACACAAAGGATGTAAAGGAAAATCAATATAACCATGACCTTTCAATGAATTTTTGATGGGCGAATATAGTTGCATTCTAGAAGTAAATCTCTGAAGCAGTAGACTTACGAATTGAAACCTTTAGAATAACACTAGAACCGTTAGATGTGGACACATGGCGAGATCAAAACTAATTTCTCTCTTTTCAATACTTCAATGTATTAAATTTCATTTAATTGAAATTCTCAATCTTTTCGACATTCAAAGCAATTGATTGGATAGCTCATAGCTTTAATGAAACAATATTTGTAATGATTTCATATTGTTTGAGTGGCACTGGTAGTGTTCACTTGAGTCTAGTGATTTTGATAGCTTGTCATATTGAGGTATAATTTGCATGTAGCTAGATGTCAATAAAATTATATATTTTAATTATACATGTAAGGCTTAAGATACACGAATAGACTAAGTTGGTTTTTTAGTTTACGTGAATCAAGCTGGTAGCAACACTAGTGGCCCATTAATTATTAAGTAGGGTTAGTGATAGTGGATAGTATCATAACGGTTTTCATTTTTTTGGGTTTATAAGGATTAAGGAAAAAGAAGTTGTGGTATTATTGGGGATACTCTAAATTCTTCTTCCTCCAGTTATGTAGTTATAGAGTAAAAGACCAATTTCCTTCAAGTTTAGAATGAGTGGAATTGGAAAGAAGTTCATTTGGTTCACTTGACTTCTCAGATAGTTTTTGAACTAGGATGAGGAGCTCTGATGGAAATAAGTGCTATCCCAATGCATGGAGGTTGCGGGTAGAAGATGGGAGTAATTTTACTACCCCTCATCTTCTACATGACTCTTGTTCTCAAAGGGGATAAGCACATTTTATATCTTCACAAATCCCATTTTCCCAGCATGGTTTTCCAAGTGAGTTCCTTACATTTATTTTTAGTGCCACATTTGTCCTACATTCTCACCAGCAGAAGTTTTGGTATCATACATTTATTTTTAGTGTCACATTTGTATTACATTGTCACTAGTAGAAGCTTGGAAATTGGAATCAATTTGTAATCCATAGTCATGAGCAACAGCTTCGAATAAATTGCCTATGTAAAGTGACTTATGTTATTTATACAAAATAGGAGCTTGTCTGCTCTACAACTACTCATCTTTAAAAAGATATGTAATAATGTGACATTGTAATTTAGTTGTAATAAAATAAATGGTTGTGTTATGTTAATCTTTGTTATAAATTTATAGTAAAGAGATATTTTCTGAGTTCAGTGTCTATGAATCTATTCAAATCAGTTTTTGTTTCCTTTGAGGAATTAAGTATTATCTATTTATGAAATAATTGCATGCAGATTTAAAAGTAAAACATAAAGTAATACAAATGAAGAAAGAAAGTTGCCACCAAATTGAAAAGAAAACATTTTAAACACTAAAAGTTGTCACTCTTGTTAGGGTTTACCAAAATGATATTGATTTCTAATTTTTTGTTGACCTTATTCCCCAGTTCCCTATATCATTATTCATTTTATTAAGTCCTTTGCAATGTTAAGTTAACAGCCCCTTGGCCTTGATTTCAATCCTAGCGCATTATAGTTCAAAACAAATTTAAAACACATGTTTATTATTTATATCATAATTCATAAATTACTCAACCATTCAATGAACATTTGATGTATGGTTGTAGATGCATTTCAGAATGAAATGAAAAGAGCGCTAGTCTTTCAAACTTAAACCTCTAGAATTACCCTTTAACCATTAGATTTACAATGATCAATGATTTAGAATTTTCTACCAATGCAGAACTAAATGGCTAGTGAAAAAAGATTTGTAATGATTTCATATCATTTGAACTTTGAGTGGCATTGGCGATTTTGACAATTGAAAGTTGTCACTTGTCAGCTTGAGGTACATTTTACATGTACTGAGGCTATCAGAGTCTAGACGCCAATCAAATTAAACATTTAAATAAATGTAAGGCTTAAGTTACATTAATCAATTAAAATTTAAGTATGTTTTTTGGTTTGCGTGAATCATGATTATGATTCATGAATCATGCTTATACCTAACCTACCTAACCTCACACATGACATGTGTGAGGTGTACACAAGGACCAGGTTGGTAGTGGCACTATTGGCAGCAATATTTCCCATAAATAAGGATAGTGAACACAACTAAAAATTGAAATA
The DNA here is from genome assembly GCA_007258455.2 of Sequoia sempervirens. Classification (NCBI taxonomy): domain Eukaryota; kingdom Viridiplantae; phylum Streptophyta; class Pinopsida; order Cupressales; family Cupressaceae; genus Sequoia; species Sequoia sempervirens. Next base: position 16,922 of record VDFB02067727.1, on the reverse strand, counting down.
ATTTGTTGAAGGCTATAGTCTTCACTATTGAGTGCAATGTTTGAATTATAAGAAGGGTTTTCATTTTGTAGGGTTAATAAGGAATAGGACTTAGGAAGAAGATGATGTAGAATTATTGGGGATACTCTAAATTCTCCTACCTACAGTTATGTAGTTACAAAGTAAAAGACCAATTTCCTCCAAGTTGAGAATGGGTGGAATTGGAAAGAAGTTGATTTGGGTCCCTAACTTCTCAGACAATTTTTGAGCCAAGATGAGGAGCTCTGATGGAGATAAGTACTCTACCAGTGCATGGAAGCTGCAAGTAGAAGATGGGAATAGATTTACAACCCCTCATCTTCTGTATGACTCTAATTTTCAAAGGGGAGAAGTATATTTTGTATTTTCACAGCTCGCATTTCCTCGATTTGATTAGCCTACCTTTCCCCATGCATTTATTTTCAGACAACATGGCTAATCCCAGAAGTCCCAAGCATTTATTTTTAGAGTGCATGGTTGACCCGACAAGTCCCATTTATTTTTAGACACATGTATTGCATTTACGTTTTCACCAGTGATCTAGTAGAAGCTTGGCACTTGCACTTACATTTGTATTTGGGTATGTGCAAGATCATGATGGGCTAAAAAGTGGCAATATGATGGGTATGTGGCTGATGACTTTTTTCCTACCCAAAATTGATGAAACAAAAAGGGTTTTTAAAGGAGATTCTCATATTTCCACCAATATAAATTATTCCTTACTTTTAATTTAATAAGTAATTATTATTTATTTTCTATTTGAATTACACTAAAGTCTTGATTGATAGGTTGATTGAAAACATCTATAGCTTTCAAATGGTATCACATTTTTTGAATTTGAAACATGCATCACATTCTATGCTTCCCATACATAGGATTAAAAAGAAAAATGAATTTGATAAAATTTTAACCAAGTTAATTGACATACACGAGTTTTTATAGTTTTAAAATTTGTAATAAAAATTCATAATTAATTATTTACTTGGAAAATAAAAATTAAAAAATGCATCACATTGGTACATGGAGTCCTCTACTTATATTTAAAATCTTATAAAAAATATTATATTTTATTGTGGTTATGGTGGTCGATAGACACCTACTTCATATTTTTCCTTGAAATTTAAGTACTAATGCATTGAAATTTCAAATTTTCACTAAATAAGATTTATTTTTTAAAAACCTAGTAGTTTAGAAACTACATTTCCATTTTATAGAGATTATTTTTTACATATTTTGAAATAATAATAGATAAAATTTTTTTAAGTGCACTTGTGATTTTCTAAAATTTTCACCATAGGGCCTATTTTTCCATGATGATCTGCACATACCCATTTGTACTATGTAATAATGTGACATTGTAATTCAGTTGTAATAAAAATAAATGGTTGTGCTATTAATTTGACATTGTAATACTTTTTATTAAGTCCTTTACAATGCTAAGTGTTACTGTGCTATTAATGGTTGTGCTATTAATGTGATATTGTAATTGCAACGTTAAGTGTTATTGTGCTTAGTGCTATTAATAGTTGTGCTATTAATGTGATATTGTAATTCATTTTATAAAGGCCTTGATGTTAATTTGAGAGCATTAATGATTAAAAATATCATAAATTACTCAACCATTCAATGAACATTTGGCGTATGGTTGTAGACTCAAAATAAGGGAGCAAAGCAAGCTTAGTCACTAGTACTCCAATTTTTACAACCATGTGGCATGTCGCATTGTCGCGGAGTTCTAAATTTTCATAACTACCTGATTCCCTAACCTGGTTCACTTTGTTGAGTAACTTAAGTTTGTACATACGTAACCTTTAAGTTATGGTATGTGGATTTAGTTAGTGGGTCGGAGGTTTCAAAAACTTTGAAACTTCAAACTTTGATTTTGAGGTTCCAAGTTTTGGCGACCATGCGACATGATGAACTTATTGTGCTTTTCAAAGGTGCCATCATCTAATATCTCATTGAATGCTATGTATGGAATAAACTTGAGTTTTCTTTTCAGGAATTTCAAAAAGCATGTAGGTTTAAAGGCTATCTTTTCAATGAATGAAATTAAATGCCACATTTAAAGCACATCCTATAAAAAATAATTGTATAATTGGGTGGCAAAGTCTTACTCAGACATTTATCCTGCATTCTCATTCTTTGCCAAGTCTAGTACTTCTCAAGTGCAAACATTATTTTTACTGATACTTTTAGCCTGCATTCTCATTCTTTGCCAAGGCTAGTACTTCTCAGAATATCATGTGCAAACATTTGTTCTCCATGAATTTGTTCTCATGCAAAGTGAATTTTGGTTCAACATAAGGGATACAACGCTCAAACCTTTTAAGTTAGATGAATTTTGGGCGCGCCTAGAGAGGGACAACAAGTTTGAGTTGGATATAAAACTCTTAGAAAGGGGGCTAGCTCATGGTGGAGGGTTTCTAGAAGCTATGTTGAGTGTGGACTTGATAAGTGCATGTGTGAGAAGGTACATTCTACAAAAATGGGAAATTAAAGCCATAGATTGAACTATAATTGCAGAAATTTCTCTTGAAGCTATTTCCTGCACTTGGGGCTTCCAAAAAGGGAACCTATAGAAGACATGTATATCGTAGTGGTAGGTGAATTTTTCAAGGTGAATAAGGACTGGTGTAAGAACTCCATGGCTAAACCCTGGTTGAAGTTTGAAAAGAAAGGTAAGTCACAACTGCCAAGTAAACTTAAAATATTACATTTTAAGGAAGAAATTGTAGATGTTATTTCTTTATTGCACCACATTGTTGGGAATGCACAAGTTGAGTTATTTAAGGATTGGATGTGCTGGTTTATCTTGATGGTCTGTTATGAGAACATTTTCATTGACTGAGCTAAAGTTATTTGCTTCTATTTGAATGAGCAATTAATTAATTTCCATAAGACTACAACTTTTTGTATGTGTTCTTACCTTATGTACATTATAGGTAGTTAGAGGTCCTTTTGGCCTAGGTTGAAGCCACAAGGAACCCCAACTTATAATATGTATGTGTATAAAGGCTTTCCTCAATTCACTAAACAATTTGGAATAGGTGTTTTTTTTCATGTTAATGATGCATTTTTAATGGAGGTCGTGAGGAAGCTAGATGGAAATCCATAAATTCGCCTTTCCCCTTAATCAATTTCTCTTGTATCAAAATTTAGGAGTTTTTATATCCAATTTGATAAATTTTTCTATCTAAGAATAGGGTGTTTTGAGAAATCCCCATTAAAATTACCTCAATATCCTAAAGATTTACTAATATTTCTAGAAGTTTGTCAAAAAATGGCCATGGTTAATATTAAGTATACAAACATGGGGAAATGAGGGTATGCCTTCCCATTGGAGACCCCTTCTTTTTTGTGCAAAACAAACTAGATGGGCAAGGGAGCTAAAGGAATTCTTAAGGAATATAACCTCTAGAATCTATCCATGAGAGATAATTTTGACAATAAGGATTTTGTGAAGCATAATTTATATGGAGGGAGCTTATATCGACATCACCCATCTATTGAATATTTTTGGGAAGATTGTGTCGATGAGAAGGAATTTTTGAGAAGAGATTATATGAGGCTAACACTAGAAAAAATACAGGCTTTCAGTCTATCATTTCACATTCCTAACAATGTAGCTGAGGATTCAACAATCATAGATTCTAAATATGAAAAAACTTCCTGATAAATCCCACCCTAGGGTTGATTGGAGCCAAAGTGAAATTTTAGATACGAGGGTGTGTGTTGTGTTAGTGCTCAAAAGAACCTAGGACTAGTTGGATGTGAAATGGCAGAAAGTTTTTGGTCTTGTTCAGGATCCTAAGTCATCACAAAAGAATGACTAGAGGTCTACGCAAGCATCTAGTGCAAGTGTATCATCGGGGAAACGCTATGTGAGGTCATCTAGTGCAAATTCTTAGTTAGGAGGTAATAGTGATAGGCCAGAAGAAACAATCAATTTGAAGAGCATCTATGAACAAGACAATGGGATTTCTCCTACCCCTAAGAAGAAGACCAATCAAGAAAAAAAATGTTTGTAGATTCTAAAGCTATCTTTAAACATATCGCTAAAGATAATATATTGCCTCCTTTGTCTGAATTTCCCTCTTCTCTGCCTCCAGTTGATAGCCCACCTATCACTCCTAATGATCCTAAAGAAACTATTAGTGGAAATGAAGATTTTGGTCTAGTAGTGGCCTCCCTAGGATGGCTGAAAAAAGAAATGGAGAAGAAGAGAAAGCATATTCCTACAATGACAGTTGGAGTGGATACAGTTTCAAAGTTACTTCAAAGCTCTTTAGAAACCTAAGAAATCTAGGAGGATTTCAAGAATGGTGACTTATGCTACTTCTAGAAATCAAATGTTAAAAATTATTGAGCTTGTGAAGGATTTAAATGGAGATGAAATAACAGAGGTGGACTACACTGGAAGGTGATGTGTACCATGCCAATTATTTAGTCAATACCTTGATTAAAAGATTGAAAAAATAGAGGAAAGAAAATATAAAACCAAAATCTCAAGTCCTCACATTGAGTGTTATTTCTTCCATGGCTACTCCTCCTACATTTGATGAAGCCTCAATTTCTCAGGTAGAGGGCATCAACATGCTCACCATAGAGAAAATTAAAAAGAATTTGAGTTATTCCATAGCTGCTTGTGAGGGGATTGATAAAACATCTCAAGAGGCTATCTTCTTTCTATATAAATTTGAGCTCTTTAAGACTCAAGTTGCTAACAAGAGGGAGGAGTTAGTAACAGAACTTCAGCAGCTCAAAAAATATCAAACTAGTCTCTCTATGTTCTCTTAGGTAATGAAAGAATTTAACTCTATGGATCTAAAGATATTAATTGGTGAGAAAATTATGAATAATCCTAAGGAGCTAGACCCTTCATAGTCCATGTCATTGGAATGGAAATTGAATATGTATGATAATCTGGTGAAGGAAACTAAAAATATACTTGATCAAAATTATGAAATCTTGGTGGAAGTTAATGAAGATTGTCATATTCTAGGGAAATTACTGATGAGTTTGATGAAAACGTTTTAGATATAAGAGAGATCTCTCTGAAGTTTAGAGAGATATTCAAGAAAAAAATAGCTAATCCTACTACAGTGTCATTGGAGTCCTTCTCGAAACTCAGTGGAATGGAGATCCACCTGAAGACTTATAAATGTGGAGAAGAGAGAAGATCTGAAATGTTGGTTGAGTCTGAAATTGCTTTGGTCACCTGGAGAACCAAGTTATAGATTACTACAACTTTAGGAAGCAAAAACATCACTGCAATTGTCACCAAGTACCAGGAATATAGGCAAAGAGTAAAGGAACAAGAGGCGTTATTGAAGGAGAAGAAGGAAGAAATAACTGAAAGTGAAGGAGTCAGTGCTGGGAGTGGGACTGTTGTCTAGTTTCTAGCTTTTATGTTATTTTATTTAATTTGGATCTCTTGATACTTCAAAGACTTTTTAATTTAATTTCTAAAATGGTTGTCTTCAAGAAATCGTTATCAAGACAAAAAAATATTTATATTTTCCAGTGGATTGTCTATTATTGGAATGATAGATTTTTGGATAGTTTCATTGTTATGGAATGCTTATCTATGAATAAATATTTTATGGTAATGGATGTGTAAGGATTTCTTAATATAATTTAGGTGATTTGGTAGTTTAAGCTTTTATTGTTTATGTTGGGTGGATGCCTTTATAAATTATTTATGTTGAACTATTAGCTTATGTTAGCTTATAACTTATAAGTTATGGATGTTGAACTATTAGTTTATGTTCAAGGATTGGATTAATAATATTCCTTTCAGTTATTTATCAAAGATTTTGTGAATGACAATGAAATAGGAATTTATAAGTAGTGTGATAAGTGTTGTTCTTTAAAAATGATGCAGAATCACATAACAAATTCAATACCATGCAATACAACATAAAAATTTTGGCTTTTCCTAACCTTAGTTACTAGTCCTCAAATTTTTATAACCTTGTCTTGGAGTTTTAAATTTTCATAACTTCTCGATTCCCTTACTTGGTTGATCGTTCACTTTGTTGAGTTGAAAGTCTTTCTTAGTCATCTTTCTACTCGATGGGCCAAGCATTTCAAAAAATTAAAAAATTCAAAGTTTGGTTCTAAGGTTCACTTTGTTGAAGAAAGAATGGAAAAGAGATAAATAAAAATTATTATTATAACTAATAACACTATGAGGAAATGATCACTCACCTTTTAAGTCTACATTTTCAGCTTTGGCTGACATTCGAATCAAGAAGTAGAACCTTAGAACTAAACAAAATGTGTAAGAATAAATCACACTTTCAATTGTATTTATATCAATCCATGATTCCATATTTGGTGAATTCCACAGGATTTTTAAATGGTGTATTAAAAATTTCATAAATCCCACATGCTTATACAACAATACGTTGTAATTTTCAAGGAAAAATGTGTCCTCAAATGTGATTATTTTTTAATGTTATTGGAAAAATAGGTCCTCATGAGCAACTATTTATAAATTTTAATTCACTAAATAGGTCTTCACAAGAAACTATTTGTAAATTTTAATTAGAAAAATGGGTCTTGATACAATGCTAGTTTAATAGTATTGGCGCACATGTAGGTGTTTTATTAAATGCTTTTTGGATTCTAGGCAAAAATATTAGTCATTCTATTGAAATGTGTAGTTTGATAATGGCGAATTTGTTGCTTAAATATGCCTCATAAAAAAACTCATTGGTGAATGGAAATGCATTGGACCTATAGTTCGTAAAATCCAAGTGATTTGGACACCTTGTTGGGTGTGAGAAATAGATGAATTTTGACTTGGCCGATTCCTATAATTCACCAATTGGCAAAGATTCACAACTAAATTTTTCCCTGAACTTGTCCTCAACATCAAGGAAGGACAAATATAATACCTAAGGGTAATGCACAAGTTGCACATATTGATGAAGATGTTGAGTCGTCACATTCTGAGGATGTAGAAAGAGGAGAGTTTCTTGTTACTAAAAGAACCTTGTTGAATGGGGATAAAGAACCAACTCAAAGGAAGAATTTGTTTCGCACCAAATGTAAGTGTGAAGGTAAATTTTGCAATGATATTATTGATGGAGGTAGTATTAATAACCTTGTTTCAGATGAGATGGTTAGTAAGTTGCAGTTGGAGAGAAGGCATCTGAATCCATACTGAATTTCTTGGTTGTAGAAGGACCATAAAGCTTTGGTAAGTGAATAATTTCTGGTAAAGTTCGAGATTGAAAATACCATGATGAAGTATTGTGTGATGTTATGCCTATGGATGTTTGTCATATGTTGTTAGGTAGACCATGGTAGTTTGATTGGCGAGCAATACATGATGGGCGTGTCAACACTTATTCTATGACAAAGGATGGAGTTCTCATAAGTTGAAGTCCTTGAAAGAGGTAGAGGAAAAGGTATTTACTAAAGCCATAATCTATTAGGTTGGAAAAAGAAATTTTTTAGAAGGTATGAAGCATGAACATATGTGTTATGCTTTGATTCCTAGAGTGATAGAGAAGATTATAAAGATATACACATAGATTTTTCACATTTATTGGATGAGTTTCAAGATATTGTATCTAATAATGTAATTGAGGGTTTTCCTCTAGTAAGAAGGATTAGTCATTAGATCGACCTGATTCTTAGAGATAGTTTTCTGAATAAAGTAGCTCATCATATGACTCTAGTAGAGAGTGAAGAGTTGAATAGACAAGTGTAAGAATTGTTGCAAAAGGGATTGATTAGAGAGAGTTTGATTCAATGTGTAGTATCTGTAGTACTATCACTAAAGAAGGATGGGGAATGTTAGATGTGTATAGATTCTAGAACCATCAACAAGATCACCATTAATTATAAATTTCCCTTGCCAAGAACTGATGGCATTATAGATTGTTTGAGTGGAGCTGAGAACTTAGTGAAGATATATTTGAAGAGTGGATATCACCAGATCTAGATTAGAGGAGATGAATGAATGATAGCCTTCAAAACCAAGGAGGGTTTGTACAAGTGGTTAGTCATGCCTTTTGGTCTAACCAATGCACTGAGCATATTTATGGGGCTTATGAATGAGGTATTGAAAGAATTTTTAGAAAAATATGTGATTTTTTATTTGGATGATATTTTGATTTTTAATAAGACATTGGAGGAGAATTTGATGAATATTCAAAGAGTTTTTGAGAAGCTAAGGGAGGAGAATTTTTTGATTAATTTGAATAAATGTATATTTTTGAAGAGAGAGTTGGTGTATTTGGAACTTTTTGTCTCAGCAGAGGGTCCTAAAATGGATCTAGAGAAGGTGAGAGCTATCATTAAATGTGTGGATGTTAAATCTGAAAAATGTTAGGCCTTGACAAGAATTTTCATGGAAGTCAAGAAAAACATAACAAATCTAATATCCCTATGAAATATTACATCATGTTAGATATGCTAAATAAGATATTAAAACAACAAGAAAAGCTAAATAAGTATATAAAAAATATGAATCAAATTTTATCTCATAGTGGATTGGTGCTTCTCTAGAAAGATGCCATTTCCAAATCCTTGATAAGCTCTAGATATGTTGATGATACAAGATGATAACCCAGATGAAAAATGCTAACTTGGATGAGTTCTGGAGGATTAATAAAATAGAGAAACTCTTTATTTATAGCCAAGAAGGATGAAAGAATTCCAAACATGGAGGATGTGGGACTAAAGATCCACCAATGAAAAGATGCCACTTGTCAACATGTGAGAGGTTGAGGAATGATCACATTTTGGTCAATATGCCAAAGAGGGGGAGATTTGAAATTTGAATTTGATGACAAGATGAGTTAAATGCTAAGTTTAACTTTTGAAAGAGACATGTAAGAAACATGTAAGAGCTCTTAAATGCTTTCTTGGAAGGACAAATCCCTTTTGGAGGGATTTTTAGACTTGGAGGAATATTCCCCAAAGATGCCTTGTTGAGTGAAAATGAGGATTTAATAAATTAATTAAAATCCTTTATTTATGCAAGTGGGAAAATATAGAGAATGTGACATGCATTAGATTAGATTGATCATGATTTGATTAATTTAAGTGAAGATTAGGTGATCTGACCATTTTGACTTAGATTTTAGGACTAAAATAAATCAAAATGAGAGGAATATGATTTATACTTAATTAAACAAAGATTTTGATTTATTTAGCTAAAGGGAATGATGTTAGTGGTTTAATTAAATAAGTTTGATTTATTTAGTTAAATGAAGAACTTTAGAAGACTAATTAAATAAACTTGCTTTATTTAATTAAAGAGATAACTTAGGAGATTAATTAAATAAACTTGATCTATTTAATTAAAGAGATGAATATGATGATAAAGAAATGATTAACGATGCCATGGAATTAGTGAATATGGATTAGATGCATGATGTCAATTTTGCATGTCTAGATTTGGCCACTCTTTGAAGCAATGTACTTGCTATGTTGGTTCAAAGAATAAACCTACTGTGATCAAAATTTAAAAAAAATCTAATTTTTTCAGATGCCCCAGTGAAAAGAAGAACACTGGTACATTACCCCCTTGAGAGATCGAGCGAAAAGATTCAATTTGAGGATAAATATCACGAGAAAGAGGTTCAAGACGGACATATGGATGGTTATGATGATAATGCAAATGAGATGATTTTAAGATGCTTAGAATAACCAATCTTAAAATGATGATGTAATGTATGTGAGATGGATGAGATGGATGATGTGATATGCTATGATTATGAGATTTATGTATGCTAATGGTTTGTGGATGCAAGATGGATGAATTGGTGATGTTATGTTAGCGCAGAGAGAAGAAAGAAGAAATTAGATGATGACAAGAGGATCCAACAAGTCCATGATTTGATGAGACTTTATTAGAGATGATGATGATCATAGATGATCATTTTCTTATCAAGAATTGGGACTTTAAAAGGGCTACTTAACATATGTTTGATAGCACACATAGATACAATGCATCAAGGTATAAATAACCAAGATGTCATTGTACCTAGTGCGATGGACTTTGACTCGACAAATAGATATGAGTATTCTTGTTCACACTTGACATACGAAAACCTTACTAGGACATACCTAACAAAGAAAGTATTTTCCAAGTTATATTACAAGAATGTCCAAGAAGCACATCAGACAAAAGGATAATGATTGATACCCCATTCCTTTCTCTCTAAATCGCTTTGATTAGACATCATCGAGAGGTCATTGGAATGAGCACAATAAGCTAAATCAAAAGAAAAGATCAAGTATAAAAACAAGTCAATGTTCTTCATGCCTCTAGCCAAAGGGATTTTATTTTTTTAGGATAAGAACCGAAATGATTTCCAATAGATAATGCCCATTGTAGGAAGGATACATCCTAGGACATGTTAGTGGATGGCCGCACGTCATTTTGTTTATCCAAAGTGTTTTGCTAAAAGATAATTCCCATTGTAGGAAGGATACATCCTAGGGTATGTTAGTGAATGTGGAAAGTTGATAGGTTTTTTCAAAAGGCTGTTGATACAAGGTTGACTGACATGTTTGAAAATGATCAAGAGTTTGATTTTGCATTTTGGTTTGTTGCTTCGATTTTGATTTTGCATTTGAAGTTTTCTTTTGTTGATTGTTGTGATTGTTTCTATTTGTGTTGCCAAAGGGTGTAGGTGACGATCAATTTATTATGCATGATTGGTTATTTTGAATGAAAGCGAGATGAGATGGATGGATTTTTTCAAATATTTAGATATTTTTGAGATTTTTGGAATGTTTTGAGGCTGTTTTGGTATTTTCAAGATTTTACAAATGTTTTGATTTTTTATTTTTCAAATGTTTTGGGGTTTTCTAAGATTTTATAAATGTTTTTGGATTTTCTGTTTTCTTTAATTTTTTTGGATTTTGATGTCTCAGGGGCTGATCAAAGATTATCCTTGCCTACATTTAAGCTCAGCGATGACATAGCTTGGATTCCATGTTTTTGACGATTTGGATATGGATAGGTGTGATGATATCAGTGATCTATTTTGGGATTTTGTTGAAAACCAAGCTTTGATTGATTGATTGGATCAATGAATTGATGATGATAACATTATTGAGGATGAACAACAATGCAAGCATAGTGTTAAGCAACACAAGGATTAGGATGTATATCCCAAGATGATGAGGGATTGATGATGATAACATCATTGAGGATAGATAACAATGCAAGGATAGTGTTAAGCAACACAAGGATTGGGAAGGATATCCCAAGATGATGAGGGATTGATTGGATTTAATTGATCAAGATTTTGAAGCTTGATTTGGAACAACATTTGTTTGGATGATTGGATGTGACATTTGAAATGTAGTTTAGATGCAACTAATAGTTTATTGTTTGGATTGATGCCTGATGAAAGATGAAGCTGGATAAGGAATGTCTTCTCATCAAAATATGTTATGGGCTAGTGATTTGGATTCTTTCTCACAAATTTTTGACCAATTTGATTTTACATTCATCAATGTTTGGATCATCCCATAAGTTGGAGGATATACATCAAGATTTATTCCTAAAGAAAGAAGTAAATATCTTCCCCCATGTCTAGCAATGTATGGAATGCCATGGGTGGATTCTTGGATAGGTGTATGGATGGATGGATATGGTATGCATGCAAAGGATGCCAATGATTATCTTGTGATAAGATATAATATTCACATAATGAACACTCACTTGGATAATGTTTCATGGCTCAGATAATGTTGGATAGGATAAGATCAATGAAAATGACCCATGTCAAGATGTTTACCATAAGTAAACATAAAGTGTGCACCAAAATTTATCAAGATCAAGATAACTCAGACTATGGATGCAGATATATGCACATGGATTGGATATATGGTTCATGGATGAATGGATTTATGATGGCTGAGATGGATGGAATGCTGGATTTATTATAGATGGGATGAGATGCTTCCACCTGAACTGATTCGCGTATATTCTCGATTCTACACATGATGCCTGTTTACCAGGTTTTCATCATGGTAACTGCCCAAAGTGCCACCGTAGTGGTTTTCACTAGAGGACGATTTTTTCTTTATTGTTTCAATCCCTTTTCTAATTTTTTTGGATTTTTCATATTTTATTTTTATTTTTGGTTTTAAAGATTCATGCTGACCCACCTAATGGTGTTGATGTAGATGATCCTATCATAATGTTCCATCAATATCCTACTTGAAGAAGTGTTTTTCCCAAGATACATGCACTTGAACACAAATTTTGAGATTCGTGATCTACTTCGTTGATATCGGAGTTGACTTTTTCTTTGTGCACACATCATGATAGAGTCATCTTCTAAATCCTTATGATGAAGGGTCGTTGGCAACACATGATCAATGTGAGAATTGGATATTATGTATGGAGGTGTGGATGGAGTGTTTTTAGGGATAGGAGATGGATTCATTAATAATTTGGAACCTTTGACTCTCCAAACTTGGGAAGATGAGCATTTATGGGTGGATATGGAAGTGTGCATGGAATTAGGACCAACTACTTGATACACTTTGTCACTTGAAAAGCCTGCTTTTTCTTCTGTGGACATCTTTGATGGATACTTTTCCATTTTTTATTTTTCCCCAAAGTTTCTTTGACTAATGGAGTTTGATAGAGATAATCTATCTTTGTATGTTGTGGTATCCATGCATATTTGATTTGTCCATTATGGTTCTCAACGTCTCTTGATTTGACTCAAATATTTATTTTCATGTTGGTCCCAATTCATGGATGGGTGGATGAAGATTCATGATGTGGTTGGTTGTAGTATTGACATTAGTTTCAACATAAGGACTCTTCATGCTTCCTATGTTGACATTTTCTTGAGACATAGTTTCCTCCAGTATTGTGGAAGTATTACCTTCATGCTTTGATTATACCTGTTATGAGAGATCTTGTTTAGAATGCATTCTCTCATAAATGACCACCGCAAATGATGTTATTGGAATTTGCTGCTCTACTAACTCCAAAATATCCTATTCTATATGACATGTTTCCTTGAGTGGATAATGTTTTATATCTTCATACATGATGTCCTGAGTCTAAATTTGGGATATATATAATCCTGATGTTGACACCTCAGTTTGAATATAGGAATCAATAACCTACTTTTTTTGTGTATTAATGTCAAGAGTAAAAGAATCCTATTATGAATGAAGATCATCTATGTGTCCATCCAAAGAAATCATCTCATGGGTAGATGGAGTACATTCTATATGGATATGATTACTATCTATGGCATCTTGTATAGATATGAGAGTGTCCATTAAATCATTATAGTATCTTGGAGATACAAATTCTTGATCTTGAATAATTTTGTAATTTCTTTTGACATGCTTTGGATCAAGTTCTTGACATGGGTTAGTTTCAAAGGATGGATTGCTTATAAAAGGTTCTTGGATGTCATCATTAGGCATGGGAATTGACTCAATATCCTCTTTATTTTTTAGTGGACTTGGATCAAATGTAGAGTTGAAGATTCCTTCAATATCTGCAACCATGAGGTTGAAGGATGTCAATATGTCTTGGAAAGGACCATTGCTAGACTTTGGTGAAATATGTTGATCATGCTTTGGAATGAATTATTGGCATATTCCCTCTAACTCATTGGGTGATGTAGAGACATTTTCAACATGATCATTGGTTGAATCCTGATAATTATGCCCAATAGTTATCATTTTTTGTGCTTATGCTTGTGCTTGTGCTTGTTGGGTAGCTTGGGTAGCTTGTGCGACTTCAAAGGCTTGGGTAGCCTGAGTAGCTTGGTACTGTTGGAGTTCATTTTGGCAGACTTGGTAAGCTTTTATCGCATTACTATATTGGCATTCTGCATTTTGTTTAGGTGGTAGTGGTGGTGGATTCAAAATTGTGTTGGATGCAGTGACAAGTGGTTGAGATATGCTTGGAGAAATCATGGTAGTGAGGGGTTGAGATGTGATGGGTGTGAGAGTGGTGGTTGGAATGATTGAAGTGATAGTGATGGTTGGAATGATTGAGGTGATAGGTCCTTGGGAGACCATTTTTTGAATTGTTGGGATCAATTTTGTTGTTTGATTGGATACCATCTATTGTTGCAATATCAATGGTATATTTGGATGATTTGATCCAATGATTTGATTGGTGCTTGATGGATTTCCTTGGATCAATTGATTTTGGACAATGTTTTGATTTGGGATGATGTTTACATTTGGCATGATAGGTTGAATTTGAACATTGTTGATGTTGGGAATCACATTGCCTTGATTTAGGTAACTTTGATTTTGCATGGTGTTACCTTGACTTGGATTAATACACAGAGTTGTTAACATCTTGTTTGGACTTTGAACAATATTCGTATGATTTGCAAACATATCCATCCCAAAGTTTACCAAGTTTGGATTCAAAATGTTCATGTTTTCTAAAGTTGTACTTGGTACATTCACATTTGGCATATTGGGATTTGATGGGATGGCATTGTTCATTTGAAGGCTAATGCATTGATTGTTCAGTTGATAGACTTGTAGGTTTGGACTTGGATTTAAATATACCATTGGGAAAAGTGGTCCAAAATTTTGACTGGGCATACTCACATTTGTTGTACCATTGAGGTTTGTAGGAGATAATGATCCCATGTATGGATTGTATAAATTTGAGTATTGATAATCAATAGGCATAGTAAGGCTTTGAAATTTCAATTGATTTAGATTAATCAAGATGTATGCAGCAAGTTTTCATTCCATGTTCCTCTTGTGTTGAGGTCTAGTTTGTACCATAAAATAAGGATCAATTTTCAAGAATGTGGGATGCTAATTCTTTGGATTGATCTACACTCTAGGTACAAAAAATAAATTCTAAGAGTTTAAGGATCAAAAGGATGGTGATGAGATATGAAATATGGATGATTGGTGAATGATTGGGAACTCTTAGGAAACCTTGAAGAGGATTCTAAACTTTAGGACTTGGATTGATATTTTGATTTGATTTGGATTGGTTTGACTTGATTTGGATAGTGAGCTCATAAACTCTAAGAGATTGGAAGTTTTCCTAGAGTAAATTTATCCACAAGATTCTAATTTGACTAAATGTGTAAAGAAGGATTCATCTCGAAACACCTAACCAAACAAGATGATTTTGATTTGATTTGATTTTGGATTTTGGATAGTGAACTCATAAACCGCAAGATGTTGCATGTTATCAGGGGATAAACTTGTTCACAAAGACGAATAATTTGACTAAATATTTGGATAAGGATTCATCTACACACATATAATCAAACAAAATTATTTTTATTTGGTTCAAATAATTTTCCCAAAGTTCAACATGAGGGATTTTTTCAAAATTTCCAAGAATTGTTTATGAGATTATTTTTATTTGATGTTTGGGGGATTGACGAAAGTTTTGATTTTGATCCTAAGAGACTTAGAGATACTTTGTTTACCAGACCAAGATATTGAAGAGCATGCTTTTCTCTGAGATTATTTCAAACCAAAAGACCAATGTTTGCTTGAAAGACGATAAAAAGATAAACAAGCACATGTGTGGGGTTCAATTGTTATCTTTTCTTAATGAATTTGTTTTACCATAAACACACTTTTGATTAAGTTTCAAACTAAATGTCCAATGTCATAACCTCTTTTCGTCCCACAAAGTGCTATGTGGAATTTCAAAGAAATCAAGACAAGGGTTGCCTAATGTTGACCTTAGTAAGACAAAATTAAGATGCAAACCCAATTACTTAGGAACCTCTAGGGATGTAATCCCCAGTGTAAGGAATAGTTCTTGGGTTTTGTCAAAGGTATTTTTTCTAACTAAGGGGTTTGAAATTTTGAATGATTTGTTGAATGTGTGTTTCCCAATGTTTTCAAACAAGTGTTTTGTAACCAAGAAAAAGTACAACTCTATGGATATGAAAGGCTTTATTTGTTGAGTCCCCACTTGGACAAGTCCAGCTATGCTTATTTTTAGTGAATGGTTAGATTCTTGACCCCATTGGCTCCCCTCCATGGTACTCACTTATATGGGGCAACCATGCATCAACACCCATGAATCTCCCATTGCATACTTTCCATTTCTACTAAAAAGCATAAAAGTGTGGGGTAGCTTCAGAATGACCATTCTTGCACCAACAAATAGATAGGGATTTTGGTATTTCTACAACAAGGGTTTTAATTCATACTTTCCATTTGTAGGAGTTGACCCATCTAGGTGAGAGACCATTGTTTCCCTTCTCGTCGAAGCCAACCATGTGATACTAGTGTTTGTTCTAGTACCCACTTTTATATCCTGGCTAGAAATACTCTTGGCTTTAGAGTGTTACCAGTTGATTCATTCCCTTGGGTGAGTACTTTTTCCCAAAGGAATACCCTCTAATATAAACAAAAGTGAGCAAACATATCTATAATGTGATCAATCTCTGTTGAGAAACAAAGAGAGAATACACATGATAGGTTTACTCACACTCGCAAGATTTTATGTTCAATTTTAAACCCAAATTGAAGTGTGGAGGAAATCACTCTATCCCAACCCAAGACTACCAAAATCATTTTGATTCTTAAGATTGTCATAAGGCGTGAGAGAAGTGCATACTTATTTTCAATGGTGTTAGTTTGAGTAAGCAATTACAAAACAAAGAAACACTTGTTCATTTTGAGTCTACAAAGCAATGATTTTGATTTTTTTTAAAGCACCAAAGTGAGATATGCAAGTTACCTTGATCAATTGTTAAATCTGAAAACCAACTCTAGTAAGTTTGTTCTAAAGTTCTTTTTAAACCATTTGTTGTGAAAATTGAAATGTTCTTTTTAGAGCCCCAAAAAGATGTGACTTGATTTAAAACATAAAAATAAAGCATTGAATGGAATCCCTAAGCATTTAAAAATTCCTTGTGAATTTCAAGTTTCAATGC
>VDFB02067725.1:0-75679 GCA_007258455.2 Sequoia sempervirens | reverse complement strand
CTACCAATCAATTTTCAAACCACTCACATATTAAGGACCATTTCACTAACTTGTAGTCATCCATTACTTCATATGTTGCAGGTTGTGTCTGTGTGCCAATAAATCTTGATGATTGTGAGAACTTTAATCCTACAAGTGTACCCAATCTTTCTCAAGTAAAAGTATTACCTTGTTTTATAGTACTTTAAATGGTTAATTGAAGATGCTTCTTTAGATCTGAGATAGTTGAACCCTGGATTAAAATATGGTATTAGATGGGCAGTATAATGATAAAACTGAGGTCCATTGAACACAACTTACGAACATAATTTACTGGACTATGAATAGTGTTACAATTATAATTATTTCTCCTTTACCTACCTCTGCATTAATGAAACATATAGCATATATTGGAATTTCATTACATGTCTCATGTATGTGTTAGTATTTTAATTGTGTTTAAGTTGTTTAAGAGCTTGATTAGGTCAAGAATATGTTCTACAAGCGCTGTTCTCTTTACACTGCTCAACATTTTCCCTACACATTTTCTCTTCAATCTAGACGTTTCTTAACTCCTTCCCTTGTTAGCCCTTGGTTGTTCTCAAGTGTAATGATTTTTCTATGCATCTTGCAATTTGTATGTATGATCAATCATCTCTTACGAAGCATGGATAACATTTCATGGAATTGTTGTTGTAATTAGACAATTTCCATTGTGAGAATAATCATGTAATTTGTATGGAAGTAAGTCTTTTTCATATTATTTGACTTGGTATTGTAAACTTGTGTTTGTAGGATACTCTAGGGGGAAAAATAGAACTGTGATGATAGGTAGAGTTGTACAACACCATAAATCATTTTTCATTATCAATAGATTTCTTATAGAATACTCTGTGCAAGTAAAATGGAATGTGCGATGACAATTGGTCTCGAATTCAAATATGAATATAAGTACATTATACACAAGAAGATGGTATATATTCTATGATTTAAAGAACCCAAAAATAAGAAAATTAATAGGTTCCATTTGTTTACTTTCTCTTAGACACTTGTTTAATCGACGAGACCCTCAAAATGTCTTGCTAATAACTAGGAGTGTTCAAAACTCCTGAAGAGGTCAGATTGGTGTGACATTGGATCTATCTTGCCGATGAAAGTCATCTGCAAGACATGGACTATCAGAGTGAGTTTTCTATCCTGTGTTGATGATTGATCTCTCATTGATGGGTTGGCTTCGGTGGTCATCGCCAAGAGTCTCCACGATGGTACATTTCAATGAATATATATTTTTTAAATTGCATTGTTTTGTCACAATTTCAACGAAGGCCACCGATCAATCACCGAAAAGGTTCGATGAAGTTGCTATAGCTGCGATGAAGGCTTCGTTGTAGCTCATTGCCCATTTTGTCGAAATGGCGACAAAATTCTGGTGTTGTTTCAACGCTTCAGAAGAGCCATTGCAATTTCATTTTGGTTGTAATTCATCAGTGGATACACAAAGTTTTCGTTGATATTCCGATGAACATTTGAGTCATTTTATGATGCCAATGGTCAATCAATCTGCGCTGTTATTTTGATGTTTAATTCGTCATCAAAATTTTGATGAAAAAATAGCGACAAAATTTTTTTCGTCAATTTGTCGATTGTTCGACAAATGTTTGTTGAACGACCGATGAATGTTCATCAGAAAATGGAGTCAAATTCAGTAGTGAAAGGTGCTAAATGGTCTTCTACAAAAAGCAATGAAAAAATAGATGGGACGAATCATCTTCATTACTACCATAAAGAACACAAATAGATGGACCCTAGAAGCCCCACTTTGGTAGGTTATCCCAAGTATATTCTAGGCTAAAGTTTGCAAAAAATAGTTACAACTGGGTTAAGAGAACTTATTCCAAACATTTTTCCACCATGAAACTTCCATCCCCCCATATTTCTAATGGTTCAACTCCTGATAACCATAAGCCACTGCATAGACCCCCTTGGGATTTGGACCTCAAGTATGAGAATCCTGCTCCCTGAGCAAGCTGCACTCTCTACTAGCTAAAATATTTCATAGTTCAAAACATTCCACCTCAGAACCCTCAGCTGGAAACTCACTTCAATCCTTTCATCTAGACACTCTTACCTGACCACAAGTCTAAATAAATTTAGAATTTGTAACCCAAGACCAACCAACCTCCAACAAGCGGTTGCTCAAGTCCCTTGAGTTAGGATGCATGGATAAGATTGGAGGAAAGCCATCCCAAGGGTCATGCCAATAGAGGGAATCATACCCCCTATTAAAAATTGAAAATAAGCCACCCTTGATTAGCTTAGCTCCCTTTTAAGCATTTCCCAAATAACAAAACCTTTACCTTAAAGAGGAAACTGAGGAACCTCTTCCTTTGCCAACCCCTTCAAGTATTTGTTAGAAATAATCCTGGACTAGAGATGATCCTACTCATTACACCATCTTCAATATAAATTAGTCGATAATGCTAGACCATTAAGTCTAACCTACCACAACCCAAGGCTTCCTTGTTTAGGCTTGCAAGCAATCTTCCACTTCACAAGTCTCCACTTTGAATAAGCTAGGCTACTAACCCATAAAAATTTCCTTGTAAGAGAATCCAAATCTTTAATGAAGCTAGGGGGACCACCTGAAGCATGCATTTCAATTGGGAAGAACTCGCACCATAGATTTCAAAAGTAACACCTGACCTGCAAAAGATAACCACCTATAGGTCTAGTGATTCACTTTCACCAGAAACTTGTCCAAAATACCCAACCAAGACCCCCTGAGAAGGGTACAAGAAGAGAGGGGTATGCAAAGATAGATCAAAGGAAGATTTCCAATCTGAAACCTAAGAATACAAGTGATCCTTTGTTGAATAATGTTACACCCCAATGATAACCTAGACTAGATTACTTTTACCTTTATGAGTAAATATGATTTTAAATGCAAGATTATGTCTCTATGATGCTCAATGGGTGAATGAAATGTATGAATATGCATTATGGTGAAATTAATTTTTAAATTCTTTAATGATGCTTATGCTATATGATGAATACAATTTATATGTTGTCAGCTAACTATGAACATGTTGCTCTAAGTTGGATACAGGAAAGGTTCAAACCCTCCAATGGGGGAGGGAGAGTATCACCTAGGAGAGGAGGTTGGTATTGGAACCATTGGCATATCTATCTGTGTAGACGCACACACTCACTTGCATAGATTAGAGGAACCTTATTGAGTCACTCTAAGTTTTCTATCAATGTCAAACCTAAGTTGATAGCTTTTTGGTTGATAGGAGAGTTAGGTTTAGGTGTCTTTAATCCTCCTTGATTGTTTAGCCAATTTGAGTTAAAGTGTCAAAACTCTTGTAAATAGCATATATTGCACGTAATGTGTATTTGAATATATATATGAATATATATGGGTGTCTGCAAGATGTCGAGTCCACTTTTTGGCTAAAAAGTGGAAGTGTTTTCCTTGATTTTTAGAATTTGTTTGATTTGACCTAAAAATTTAAAGCACTTAAAGATTGAATCTTAAAAAAAATCATTAATATGAAATGTAGTATTCCGAGTCTAGTTTCCAAATATGAAATTTATTTTAATACCTAGATGATGCAAATTGATTTTCAATAGGAACATCTAAAAACCACTATTTAAAAGTCACTTTTTTTTACCATACCATGCATGTGTACGTCATCCATATTTTGACCTAAATAATTGAATTTTTTTGAATCCTTTTGAGAAAATATTTGTAGCACACTGAAGAATGTGATGATATATTTTTTTTAATTTTTTATTCTCCATATTTGTTGTTTTGAAAAATCCTCATGTACGTCACACATAAGATGACCTAAACTTATCATTTTTTATTTTTATTTTTCAAATTGAAAATAATTCTAGAGAATGTGGACATATAATTCATTTTTCAAAAAACAAATTTAACACAAAGTTATTAAAATACTAAAAAACTCTGATATATCAAGTTTATGAATTAGTTTCATCAATTTTTTTTGAAAAATAAAAATAAATAATCCAATTGTAAAAGAAATACATACTTGGAATCTACACAGTCTCATCTATAATGGGTTTTAATTTCATAAAAAAAAAAAATGCAAAAAGGGTCTTCAAACATATGCCCAAAGTCACTCTTTTCTTTTGACATTGACATGACCTTCAAGTTGTAGGTCAAAGTAGGCCCAAAGCTTAGGTTAGGGTCTCCAAGGGTTTTTCCCACACCGAAAACCAAGGCACAAACCAAGCCTAAAATTCAAATTTTAAGGAATGGTATCCTGCAAGTTAGGAATGAGATCTCGTTTCCTAAATGGGATTTTGTTTGCTTTATTTAATAATTTAAATGTTAGAAAAAGGAACGAGGTATCGTTTGGGATACAAGACCTCATTTGGTATGAGATCTCATTTAGTGAATGGGATCTTGTTCCATTTTTGACCTTTTTTAAATTTTATTGGTAAAATATTACTGTCAATTCTACAACTTGATAGTGTATGACAAACAACTAATTCTTCCATTTTCTATTAAATATTATCTTAAACAGGCTCTTGAAATTGCAATTTGATTTGAATTTTGAAAGGAGGCAACATTTGGACAATTTTGGAGTGGAATTGTGTTCATTTTCTACTCATTTGAAGGAGGAATAAAAAAGAGACTTTTACTATTGAAATTCATTTGTACTTCATAATTTTGTAACCATGGGATCACAAAGTTGTCAAAAAGAGGAAAGATAGGACGGTATTGACCCCTAAAGAAATTGAAGAAAAGAGAGAGGAGGCAAAAATACAAAGAGAGAATAATGAGGGTTCGAACAATGAATAATGTTGAAGCATATGGTTCCATGACTATTGAAGATAAAAACATTGAAGAGACCATGGATGTAGATGATGCAAATTTGCAAGAGGCGAGTGTGAAAGATAATACAATTATACAAACTAATCCTGGTATGTCTTCAAATCTACCTTTTAATGCTATGGAGAAATGTGATAATATGCATGAATCCAAGTGCATCTTCAAATCCACCTTTGCATGATATGGAAAGTTTGATTCTAGAAGATTTAAAAAAAGCTAGATTCAACAATGTTGAGATTGATAATATTTGTAGAGATAATGAATTTAAATTTTTTATTTTTGAAAATGAAAATGAAAATCCTTTTCTTGTTGAAAATGAAAAATAAAATTACTTTTTTTGTTGAAAATGAAAATGAAAATCCTTTTGTTGTTGAAAATGAAAATGAAAATCCTTTTGTTGATGAAAATGAAAATGAAAATCCTTTTGAAGTTGAAAATGAAAATGAAATCCTTGTGATGTTGAAAATGAAAATGGAAATCCTTTTGTTGATGAAAATGGAAATCAAAATCCCTCTGAATTTGAAAATAAAAATCAGAATCTTTGTGATGTTGAAAATGAAAATAATATTTTAAAAATTGAAAGCATTGTTTTGGATAATCTTCCTGGTAAGATTTTTTGGAGACAAATAAGAACGCATGTCAATAGATTATACAAAAAAAATTATCAAAAAAACTATCTTTTAAATGTCAATTCATGATGCAATTGATGAGAATGTGGAAAATGAAAAAAATAATGAAAAAGTTAGTCATTTTTGTGAAACCAAAAAATAAAAATGAATCACTTAAACATGTTATATCTATTGTTGCTAGTGTCATTGAGTCTATTGGAAAGACGAGTTTATCTAAAGATAAGAATGTGGCATGATGAGCTATAACAATTGTCATAGCTAATAAAAAAAATTTAGATAGAAGAATGTTAAGCAATATTAGTTGAATCTAAAAATACGTCCTAACACATTGGTAAGATTGAAAAAGAGAAAATAAAGTATATAAAATGATCCAATCAACCAATGTTGGAGTTTTAGTGTTTGACTCCCAAGATTTGACATAAAATTAAATATTTAAATCAAACATTTGGTTGAAAAATATTGGCATGATAATACTAGGGTGTCATCTAATGCTAGAGATGTTTTGAAATTAAGAGTGGTGTCCAAAATTCGTGATCCTCATCAAAAGCACCTAGTAGACACAAATCAAACCAAATTTTATAGAAAATTTTGTGATGATTCAATGTTGCTTGGTAATATTAGCATAAGTCAAAGAATTTTTTAAAAATTTAAACCTTGGTATGTCAAAATTAATAAGCAATGAATGTCTTGTTGTTGTAAAACACATGTGAAATTTTCTTATTACTATGATGTTTTCATTATATATGTTGTAATTTACATACTAACATGATTATACAAGAATGAGGTGTTAATATGCCACCTGAAACAATCAAGGATTTTATAGCAAGTATGTCTTGTGAAAGATCTAATGAACAATTATTTTATTTAAGTTCATGTATTTCTAGACAATGCACTAGTTGTGACAATCTTTCATTCTTAGGAGTTTGTATTCATGAAAGTGTTGAAAATGATTTTGGAAAATTAGTGGATGTTAAAAGATTCAAGAATGTTGAGTATTCTTTAAAAGATGGAAAAGTTGGAAAGTGTTGCAATTTAATCACAAAAAAATTAGTGTACATGCATTCATATCAGAATTTAAGAGTAAGATTGTACCAAAATATGTCAAACACTCTCGATATACTCAATGGATTGATGGACAATTTCACACATGTAGAAATAAATTTCCAGTTGGAACTATACTATCAGTGGTTGATTTTGTAGAAAACTATACTCTTGCTCCACAAGAGGAAATCTAATCACAATATTACAATTTAGTACAAGTGGCTATGTTTCTTCATATTGTGTATAGGAATGCAAATGATAGTAAAGAGGATGCTAGAAAAATATTTCAAGGGAGTATCATTTCTATTTGAGTGATAACTAGTTACACTTGTAAGAGTCTGTTCAATATTGTTTCAATATATTTTATACAAATTTAAGAGAAAGAGGAATCTAGATGACATAACATCTCATGTGATCAAATAATTATATGGGATAGTTCAAGAATGCTCGAATGTTATATTGGTTAAGTAGGGTTCACAATGAACATAATGTCCAACATATGTGGAGTTTCTTTTTAAGATGGGCATGACAAAGGAGAACATGATGGAGTTGGTGCAGGTGTTAAAATAATTCTTGCTAGAGAGCAATTGAAATTTGAGGATGTGCTAGAATTTAAAGATGCACGTGCAATTGCGGATTGGTGCAATACAAAGTTATCTATATGATCAAGCAAGTACTCTACAGTTAGACAATTATTTTGGTTGGTTGAAGAAGAGAACATTCTACCTAGACCTGATTGTGAGACAATCAATGGATCTACTAAATGGCATTCATTTAAGAGTTGAAATGCAAGCACATAGACTATCTAGACAAGGGAGCTTGCATGTTTTTGTTAGTTTTTTATTTCAAGAGATTTGGAAGCATGTGACAATACCGAATGGGTTGAAGAGTGGAAGCAAAGATCGTTGACACCTGCACAAGCACACGATCAATATGAAACAACAATTGAACACAATGATCAAGTGTTTGCATTGGATGACTATGATCGTGTTTTAGACCTTGTACAAGAAGGTAATTTAATTCATTTTATTTCATTTTATTTCAGTTTATTACTATTTTGTAATATATTTAATTATATATATGAATGCATGTATGTAGATAGGTCAAATTATGTCATACAAGTTATTGAATTAAATTTTGTTTGCAGAACATGTGTATGTTGTTGTTGGACTTGAGGAGGATGAAGAGGAAACAAAATATTGATTGGATCGATGTGTGGAGACTAAGCATAAGTCAATAGCACCTTGAGAAGATGATGATGGCTATTATTATCCAACAGGTTTGGTGGTGGTTGTTGGAACTTGGCTACAAAAATACCTAACAAGGAAGAATGGTTTGCCTACATTCAAAGATTATGAAACACATAAGAAGATTATATACTACTCACATTTGGTGGTGGAAAAAAATATTAAACTAGTGAGGTATCGTGGAAGACCTAAAAATAAAGAGATATGGACAATTTCTATGGAAGAGCATGAGACAATCATATATACATTGCAAAAAAGAGAGGATGCATATGGTACAATGAAATAAGTAAATATAGGTAAGTTATATATATATAATTTTATATATTTAAATATATGTTTTAATGATATATTGATATTGCTTATGTAAATATTTAAAATTTATTTATTTTCCTTTTGTATCCTTAAGCCATCATCACAAATTCATCACATACTTTGAGACAAAAAAGAGAGGATGCAGATTCAACCTACAATATGTGGAATACTTGTAAATACAGGTAAGTGTATATATAGTTTTATATAAATTTAAATGCATGTTTTGATGGTATATTGATATTGCTTATGTACATAGTTAAAATTGATTTATTTCCCTTATGTATCCTTAAGCGATCATCACATTCATGACATACTTGAGAAAAATAAAAGAGGATGCAGGTTCAACCCATACAACATGTTATACTTGTAAATATAGGTAAGTATATATATATATATATATATATATATATATATATATATATATATATATATATAAATACGTGTTTTGATGATATATTGATATTGCTTATGTAAATAGTTAAAATTGATTTATTATCCTTTTTGTATCCTTAAGCCATCATCACATTCATCACATACTTTGAGGAAAAAAAAGAGAGGATGGAGGTTCAACTTACAACATGTGGAATACTTGTAAATATAGGTAAGTGTATATATATAGTTTTATATAAATTTAAATACATGTTTTGATGATATATTGATATTTCTTATGTACATAGTTAAAATTGATTTATTGTCATTTTGATATTAGGTAGCGTGAAAAGGCTACTTTTTGATGATTCACCATAAGTTTTTGATATTCTTGAGATGGCATAATCACATTTTCTAAACATTATTTTGAGTTGGCATATATTTCCAAATTTGTATATGTACATACACAATTACTCTACACATAAATAAAAATTGTACATACACAATTACTCTACACTTTATATATAAAAATTGATATTTGATATATTTGTTCGTTATGTGCATGTTTTTACTTTGAAACTTAAAATTTGAATATATAATCACTTTATCATGTATATTATTGTTATATTTGGTTGCTTTAGGAAAATTCACCAAATTTGATCCCCTTAAGCCATCATTTTTCCTAGAACCTTAATTCATAGATTTCCTTAACCCACCATTTCTCCTCAGACCCCTTAATTCATATGTATCCTAATTTTAATTATATCAATTGTGATTGAATGTGAGACATACTTTGAATTATTTGATCCCCTTAAGAAAATATTGAGAACTTCTTTGATCCCCTTAAGACATTTCTCCTAGGACCCCTTAAGCCATTCTACGAGGACCCAGAGTAATTCATATATATATCCTAATTAATTATGTAGTGTAGGAAAAAGTATCCATTTTCACACTTAATTTGGGAATAAATATTAAATAAAAGGATTAAGTTATGCTTTAATTTAGTGTTGTAATATGTATTTTATGTATTCACATTAAGTTTAGGGCCCTATTAATTAAAATGGACTTAATTGTGCCTTAATATGGTGTTGTAAAGTGTACCTTTTTACACTTTCACACTTATCTAGGGCTTTATTAATTAATTGAGGTTAATTTTCCTTAATTGACCCATAAATAATTCGAATCCAAGCCTAATTAATTGCATTTTTTGAAGGATTAAAACCCAAAATTAATCAATGCCTTGAAATAACACTTAACATTGGAGAATGTGTGTCCTAAGTGAGTGACCTAGGACCATTCTCCCTAGGACCTAAATTTCATATATGTTTTTGGCAATATTTCAATAATTTCAAATGTATATTCACATGTTGGCTTCTGTTATTTGAATTTCAGGAATTAATGTTAACATATGTATAAATAAGAGGTCATTCACTATGTTTCACCTAGCAATTTCATGAAACATCCTAGCAAGTTTGATTCAAGCATCCTAAGATTTCACAAGAGTATTATCAAGAGAATTTCAAGGCATTCAAGGATAAATTTATTGAAGAATTATTGGAGCAATCAAGATCCCATAATCATGTCAAAGTCTTCTTACATCATGCATGTTATTTGAGCTAATATTTTGATGTAGTGTTCAAGATCCATTCAAGCATTTAAAGGCATTGTTTCAAGTCAAGTTTCATGATCAAGATCCACATCCATTGAATCCATTTCATGTAAGTTGTAGACCCATATTCCCAGGTTCAAACAAGGGTTTGGTGAGTTGTGACATTGGATTTTTTCATTCATCATTCCTTCATGTTATTTCATTTCATTACAAGGTTTAATTACCAAAACGGGGTTTGACCAAGGCAAACCCCCATTCACTTAACAAAACAACATTTTTTTCTCTTGATGTGTGTTTATAGATTTTAAGTGGAAGATCCACTGAAGAGAAAATTTGCAAAGTTGTCAAAGCTATCACCATTCTTGAAAGTTCACAAAAACTGACCTACATAATTTATTTTTGACTATCTAACTGTGAAATTCGATAATCTAAGAGTGCAAACATAGGAGAACAAAACCCAAAAACCATTTTTTAGGAGCCCTACCTAGGACCCATTCGCTATAGGATGAATGAGTCTTTAGTTTTATTTGAAAAACACTTTTGGTGATTGGTACACATCACTTTCCCATTCTCAGATCTGTAATTTAATTTTTGGTTCCATATGAATTGAGCTTAATTGACTGGTACACATCACTTTCCCATTCTTAGATCTGTAATTTAACTTTTGGTTCCATATGAATTGAGTTTAATATTCTAGATGCACTTTGTAGATTGCAATTTGGAGTTGTTTTGCTATTTTTAATATCTCCCCAAAGTGTTGTTTAATCAAGACCCCCATCCTTGCATAAAAGGGAAATTTGTAGATTCACCTTTTTCTTGGATCACGTTTTAGTTGACAGTCATTTCATTGTTTGGATCTCATTTCTTGAATGAAATTAGAGAAATAGGTTCATCATTCCACATTTCAATAAAAAAAACACACCTATTTTTCTATATTTCAAATTATATCAATTGTGATTGAATATGAGACATACTTTGAATTCTTTGATCCCCTTAAGAAAATTTTGAGAACTTCTTTGATCCCCTTAAGAAATCATATTAGGACATAAATTATATTAACATTGACACTATTTTGGTATAATATGTGATTGCTAATATGGTGAGTCATCCTAAATTCAAATACTTAATTATATCAATTGTGATTGAACATGAGACATACTTTGAATTCTTTGATCCCTAAAAGATATCATATTAGGACCCCTTAAGACATTGTATTAGGACATAAATTTATAGTATGTGATGGTGATCATAGAGTATTTGTGAGTTTGTGAGGAGATAGTAGTTTTAGTAAGAGTATTTGGAAATCTGTATTTCAATTTTTCCTAAGAGTGAGGAAAGGTAGTTATATTTAGTTGTTCATTTCTTGGTAGTTGTATTTATTAGTAAAGAAGCAAGGGAGAGGTGCAAGGGCAGAGTGGGGAGTTATAAATTGAGAAGGCAGTAGGTTAAGGCTAAGCCATTGAGCATATTTGAAGCACTTGGAGTATTAGGAATTCAAGTTGTGCTATTTTAATCTAGGCATGATTAAAATATCTCTTTCCTTCTCTTTCTAATTTTGAATCTAAGTTTTTATTTGTCTGAGATGCTTATAATGCCATCATTATGTCCAAATTACTGCTATTAGAAAAGTATGTGAGTGAATGTACAAATAGCTGGATTATCTATGCATAGAACTAAATTAGAAATACAAAGAGATAAGCTAGATTAGGAAATCAAATGAGCATAATAAGTAGTTATCTTGAATTAAATGTTGTTAGATTGAGATGCATACATAAACTTAAGCATTCCTTATAAATGTATTAAGAGATAGAAAGTTCCATTGGAAGGATAAATCTCTCTACAATTGTGTTTAACCCAAACAACTAACTTTTTACTCTAACATAATAAAGAGAAGCTAAGGTAATAGGATATCATCCCAATAATACAATACTATATTTATAATGTATGAATGAGTTTATATTACTTTACAGTAAAAGGGTTTGAAAATGTATTAGAAGTAAATATGTCCTTATTATCTTTGAATGGTATTACCTTATATTTTGACCAAGAGTATATTATTACATGTTCACGGTAATTTAATCTTAAGAAGAGGACTTTATGTTCTCAATAAAACCAAAGCCATAATGCGAGGAGATTTTAAGGTGCAGAAGCACAAATATCTCTCAAGTGGAAAATGTTCTCTAGATTGGATAAAATCTTATTATACGTTTTACATGTGAATATGTGTCATATGAAAGGAAATGATATATGAATGTCCATGTACATACAAACATAGGTACCTTATATAAATTAGGCAAGGGATAACTTGGAAGGAACTCATGAGGAATCTGGCGATTAGTTGAATAGTTCTCAATTGAGTTATTAGAAGTTAACCAACTTGATATGTTGACTTATTATTGGAAATTACAATGAATATAAAATTTTATATCAAATCAAACTAAATGATATTTAATGTCATGATTAGTTATGGAATTCTAGAAGGACAAAGCCATACTAGGTATGACAACAAAGAGTTTGAACTATTATTTATGAAGAAGACAATTGCCTAATAATGTCCACTTTAGAATTAATCGTATTTGGTATGGAGTTCTTAAGGAACAAATTCATAAGAGTAAACAATGGACATCTGAAACTTTAATACAAAGAAGCAATCTTCAATTCAAGTTTAAAGATTATTCATATCATCATATTGTTAGTACTTTAGATTTGAGACCAAGTGTGTCTAGTTGATGATATAGTGTGTCATCAGTATTAACTAATTTTTCATAAAATAGGAGAGTAGTTACTCCCATGGTTAAAACTAAGGACTCGAGTAAGAGGTGGTTTCTTAGATCCTAAATGTTAAAAGAGAATAGTACTCTAGTTAAAAGAATATAACCAATCAAGTCAGTTACTGACTTGGTAAGAAAGAACTTGAATAAGAGGCAGTTGCCAGACCTCAATTGTTACAAGTATGTAACAAGGTATTCAAGAGATTTGAGTCAAGCCTATTTGGTCGATTAATTAGACATTAGTGTGTCATTAATTTTGAAAGAGATCTTTTTTATCATATTTAACTTTGGGATCAAACCAAGAGAAAAGTAAACCACAAGTTAGTAGGGTTTCCAAGTCGAGTAAGAGGTGGGTGAACTTACGACACCACTTCTTTAGAAAGTGAATTGATTATATATCTAAAATTTGGCCAAAGTAACTGTAGAAATCATTGCTTACACTTTGTTGATTCACTGTGCTCTAGGTTTGCATAGCTAGTTAGTAGAGTCATGCATAGTTGGAGGGTACCCGTAGTTGTATGACCATACTAGTTATGTAGGACACAACACTAGATACTTAGATAGGCATTAATAGAGGTTTCCATACCAAACTCTTTGTCAAAGGGTAGAGCCACTTCCAGTCAAGAAGGTGTGTGGGTGATTGCTAAGTCTTATTACAGTCCCTCAGTATTATTTGGCATTAATGTCATAACACCAAAAGTTGAGTTGAGGTATCAGGTTGTGTACATGGTGATCTTTTGATTCAGTTATGTTTGCATTAGTTTATATATCCATACTGTTCTATTTTGGCATCATCACTTGCACACAATGTGGCATATTTCAGTGATTGATGTGTTTTTTAGTTTGGCATTGATGATAATTCTCGATTGCTTCTCCACTTGGCATACTTGGTTGGTTCAGATCATAGTGGTATTGATTTGGTGATTGCAAATGTAATGTGGGTATCTTTGTGAGGAAATATTTGGTAGGTGGCAAAGTTTTTTTTCTCAAGGATAATAATGAAGTGGCAAAAGGTGGCAATGATAATGTTTTATAAAGTCAAAACTGAAAAGTATTTGCATTGTTGGTGGTAATTATTTTTTTGAATGGGATTTTTCCCATCATAATTCACGGATATGAAAAATCATTATGTCGAAATAGAAAGCTTCTATGAAGCTTTGATGAGCATCAATGTTTGTTTCATTTGTGTTTTACCCTAATCATAGTGATGGCAGAGGTTGTTTCAGGTGTCGGTTGGATGGGCAAGAAGTTGCAGTAAAGAGAAAATTAGTGAAAAGTTTTTGGGTATTCAATTAATGATTGATTCGTAGCTATAGCAAGTAGGGTTTGGTAATTCATTTGCTGACTGTGTAGACAAAATATGATGTGGCAATAACAGTGTTTCCTTTTCAGGTTGAATGGTTGCATTCTCCAAGTTGTTAACGAGTGTTTTCATTCCCTTAATACTTGTTTTTTGCTTAAGTTTTTGTTTTTTAAAAGAAAGGGTTCAAGTTTGTTTCACCTTGTTACGATTTTGTTAAAATAATGACCACTATTAAGAGGTTGGTTTCTTCTATGGTTTGTTTGTCCAAGCATGCATAATTCACTGCATTATTATCTTAATCTTGAATCAGGTATGAAGTTTTCAAGTGTGATTAACACACATTCAGTTTTCATGCATTCGGTTAATATGCTAAATCATTGTGGGTTTGTGTAAATGTAACCCAAACCTAGATCATTTATGGTTAGTTATGAGTAAACCTTCTTTGATTAAGGTCTACATACAACAAAGCATTTTATTATTAACCCTAGTTCAGATATGATCAACAAGGCTAGAATATGATGACCATTTTGTTATTTGTTAAGGAAAGACAATTTAGTTATGGAGATGCCAGTTCATTCTGTAGTTTACCAAAAAATTTAAGAGCAATGTATCTATATATATTTGATACAGGATGAAGCAAGTGGGTTTTTTATTATGATCTATGAGATACAAGTGCAAACAATTTTGTTGATTGTCATTCTTGCATGAAAAATGTAAAATTTTGTAAAAGATGAGAGAGATTTATTCTTGATAATATTGATTTGTTCTTGAAAGCACTTTAGTGCTTAGTTACTTTCATACCTCTAATTCTGAAGTGATGACATAATAGAGGGTGATTATGAAATGAAACAGAGACATATACTCTGTATTTGTTGAAAATTTGACTTATACTGAAGAAGTTGTAAGCCAATGAGGCAAATCATTAGTCTATCCGTGAGATAGCACACTTATAATCTACCAGTGAGGCACTATAATTGTTAAATTGATAAGATAAGGCCAGTGAGGCTAATTTCGAGTGGTTTTCTACACCAGAGGGTTTCCACTCAGGAAAATTTTTGTGTCAAATTTTTTGTGATGATTGCTTTCTTTATTTAGAAAAATGTTTGAATTATCTTGAAAGTTTGCATTTTAAATCCAGTTGTTTTTTATCACTGATTCACCCCCCCTCTCAGTGATCACCATACTCTAACAAGTCCATGGTTGGAGTAAAAACGCTTGGGTATCAATGCTTTCCCTCTTGTAGACAACAATTGAGACTTGTGAAACAAAAGAGTAATGTAGATAAGGATATTTTGACCTTAATCTCTTTTAAGTTATTGGATTGAATTATATGATCATGAATCTATTGTGATCTATATTTGAAAAGATGATTTTCATTTACTTAGAATTATGTTATGCTATTCCATTTATGCAATATATCATGTGAAATTATTTATGCAATATGAAATCATGTTATTGAAAAAAAAAATTATTTCCCTATTTTTGGAAGTTTGAATTATTCATTTCCTAAGTTAAAACTTAGGTGAAAATTGTTGAGTAAACATTGGTTATGTTACATGTGGTATCAAAGCTACTAGCTTCAACGCTTGGACCAATAAGATCATTACGTAAGTTTTTCCTCCAACATTAACAATAGTTAATGTTTGGAAATGTTCTTATGCCAAGATGACAAGGAAAAGAAGAACAAAAAAATAGTAAGGAATTCAATTTCCTAAAACTTGTCTAATCTTAGGACTAAGAAAGAGTCATCTCCAAAGGTTAAAATTCTTAAAAATATTAGGTACACATGAGGTGCTTGGTTGGTAGACTCTAAGAAATTGGCTAACACGCTTAAGCATATCAGGCTAGAGCAGAAGCAATGGGATATTCAGCTGTGAAAACAATTGATCTTATCTATGTGGTCAAACCAGTCAAACCAACAACTTAGAGGGAAATTCCCTTGGGTTGCGGTAGGAATGCACGTGGGTTTAGTAAGAAGGTTATGGATGAGTGCCTATAAGTACATCCACCCTTCAAATTTTTTTAGTTGACTTTGAGGGTGAGAAAAAGCCCGAGGAGATCCCTCTTTCTAATAGTGACTTGTAGTCGCAAAGAGTCAAATATATGCATTAAATAAGGATACTATGTCATCCACATACAATATAATAAAAATTTCATTTGATTAAGTCAAAAAAATGATTATGATTAATGTTTGTTGTTACAAATGTTAAATTAGAGGAACTAATTGTAAGCATAAATTGAAAAATTCAAGTGAAGTAGAAAATTCAACATATTGTGAATCAAAACAAACTATGGAGGTAGCCAGGAGGTAGGAAAACCTTTTGACAACCCTGATTCAAAAATATATTAAACCATAGTAATGGTAAATGAAACAAGAATGAAGAGTTGAAATCTTAGAGTAAAGGTCAAAGGCTAGAGTAGGTTAGAAAAGGAAGCAACTCACAGAGGCGAAGATAAAAACTCACGTGATCGCACCACCCAGAGTGGGCATGGCCAATTCAGATTCAAGTATTGGTAATGAGAAAAGAAACCAAATAACCCTTGAAGTATCTAAGGTTATGAAAAAGGATAAAGCCACTAATAATTATGGACAAGATTTCTTAGAAAAGTTGATTGCAAGGCAAAAACTTGGTCAGTAAAGCAAACAAGCTAGACAAAAGCTCAAGTAGAGCAATATTTGGTTGAAGTTCAAATTGAACTTCCAAGGTTCTCATCGTGAGTAAATTTGTAAGTAGCCCCTTTAGGATCTTTGGATGTCAACATCAAAATAAATTGGTTATGAGGAATAGACCTAAGGAAGTCTACTTCCTAAAATGATAGAATTTCTAGACAACATTGGGAGCAAAGTGTATCTGTGAGGTATACCTAGTGAGGGTAAGTTAAGGCAAGTAACAATCATTTAGCTATAGAAGGCCAAACATGAAGAATGTTAATTCATTATGATCAAAATGGAGAAAATAGATGAATGTCAAGAGATCATCTTTTAAGATGATTTAATGTATTATGAGTCTTGAAAACACCAAGGAGGGGAAGAAGAGGAGTATATGGATCAAGAAAAGATCATATACAAATAAGTGCCCTATTCAATAGGGTTTGATGATGTATTCCCAGTCTACAAATTTTTTTGACTTCTCCATAGATGTAAATCTTGGAACAAAACCTTACATCTAAAGTTTCTTATGTCCACAACAAAGTTGTTGGAGTTGAACGCTTAGCTGTAAGAGCTATTAGTGAAAGATTTGAATAGTCGAGAAAAAGTTAGAGGCCTTTGACCAAATAAAAGAGAAGTATTTATGGCACCAATTCTATAAGTTCCTAATTTGAAAGGCCAATTTATGGTTATCATTAATACCTTGGAAAAAGGTTAGACGGGATGCTTATTCAAGAAGGGCAAGTTATCACTAGAAATTGAAGACATAAGAACAAAACTATGCTCCACATGATCTCAAGCTAACAACAATTGTTCTTGCATTGCAAATGTGGAAATATTATTTGCTTTGGAAACAATTTGAGTTAAAAAGATAGACTAGAAGGGTCTAAAAGTATTGTTTACCCAACCAAATTTAAATTCTCATCAGAGATGGCATGAGCTAATATCGTATTAATATTTTTAAACTAATTATATAAAGAGAAAATAAAATCAAGTTGTGAATGCCCTAAGTCGCAAGAGACATATCTCTTCAATGATATCTAAACATTCAAATTCAAGAATCAAGTGTTGCAAAAGTTCAAGGGAGATGAATACTATGAGCAAGTTAAACAAGCTCTTATGAACGATCCTCAAGATACAAGGTATGTTGAGTTCCATTTTGATCCAAATGGATTGCTAAGATTCAACGGAAGGACTTATGTACTAGACTCTGAGGAGTTAAGGAATGCGATGTGGCAAGAAGTTTATTTGGCACCATCTTAAGGACATCCTGGAGTGACAAAGCTATTGGTTGATGTGAAGTCACTATATTTTTGGAAAGGAATGAAGAGAGATGCTACGAGGTTTGTAACAAATTTGTCTAAAGTGCAAGAGGATAAAGATAGAATGTCGTCACCTATAGAAGAAAAGTGATGGAATCGATAATTTAATTAAATAATGCAAAAGAGGGATTGATGATACCTAACGATGGAAAATGATGATGTTTTGGTAGAAATATGTTAGTTAGATTTAAGTGTTTACGATTTGCATCCATATCACGCACTCTCTTATTCAATCATATTTTCATCCTAGAAGCATTCAAGGAGAAAATAATAGCTAAACACTATCCTTAATGCTTAAAAAGGAGTAGCAAATCTTCATACACCATTCTAGGGTGATTTCCTATTGTCTTAAATCTTCTAGGGTTGACCTTGGTGAACATATCCCCTTGCAACATAACAAACAAATGATTTGAAGTATTTTAAAATACCAATAGTCCCCCAAATATCATCAAAGAGCATAGCAAACAAATCATTCAAACAAAGTAAAATCCACAACTACAAAACAAACCCGGACCCACAAACTTAACTTAAAACAAATCAAATATTCAACACAAGATCCAAAACATTCAACTGATAGAAACAAAGTTTTCACAAAACTCGCAACAATCAAATTCCAAATCTTTGTTCTTCAATCATAAAATTACAAACCTTTCTCCTTCATATTTAATTTCTATAATTAAGAACACAATGTTTTACTATTCCTAATTGGTATATCCTAATTTTAATTATTTCATACATTTATTACTCACATTAATTAATTACTCTAAATAAGACATTTTTGGGAAAGGTTATTTTCCCTTACAAGGGGAATTGTGTTAAAAAGACATGACCCTCTCCCATGGAATCATATGTGCTTAGAATCTATTTTTTTCCATTACAAAGAATATGTTATATTGAACAATCCAAGTTTTGATGATGCCAACAAACTTTTTGATATATAACAAGTCATATTAATTAATAACATTCTATTACCACAGTCTATGATAGTTAGCATTCAAGATTTCTCTCTATTTTCTTTAATGATGGATCATAGAATATGATCTGAAACATTGATGTAAAAATTTACACACAATTTATCCAAAAATCTTAAATTCTAAATCATATTAAAAAAAAAAATTGACCTTCGACGGACATCACAATAATCCATTTAAATGGGTGATCATCTCATTACATTTGCTTGGAGGAACCAACCACCATGCATGTCCATACATTTGTTTGTCTTACTATTCAATTACTATGGTGGCAATTATGAACAACCCCCCTCTGCCCCGTTACATAGCTAAGCCCATAAAATGGTGGATAAAAGCCATAGGAAATGGTCCTCAATCAAGCGGGAAAGTAGCAGATGGTGTCTAAATTCCGTTTGTCTCACCGTTGTAGAATAATTGAACCAGTCATTGTATACTGCAGATAAACAAAGCAACCAAATAAGAACTATGAATAAAATCAATACAACATACATTTAAAGAAACATGTTTGTCAGTTGTGTTTGTGTGCATCATTACCGGAAACTATAGAACATGAAAAAAAATACTAGTATGCCTGATAATGACAGTATGCAATGTGCTTGATGCCACATATGTGAAATAATTCGTCTCCTTCAAATGCGTAGAGAAGGAAAATATAAATTAAAAAAAGTTCTCAATCGAGGATGTAAACAACCATGGAAATAGACTAATCCTTTACTCTCCTTTTTCTGATGATTCGAAACATGAAAAACATACACAGGTGAATCCAGAAGCTAAATCAGACTGGTCATGTTATTTTTTAATAAATTTAACCAATTTTTTAAGTGGAGTTATTTAGAAAGAAAAATTAGGGTATACCGGGTTTCTGAGATTATTTACTGTAAAAGCCAACCACAAGCCATTGATTTATTATTTTCAGCCATACACTTGCCCAACCAAAATCAAGTGTCCACCTACACATAGAAGGAAATCGACCACTATCAATCAAAATTCAAGTCATAGTTTATAAATTATATGCTCTACAAACTTTTTTTGATCTCATGCTGAGATCGGTACATTGGGTAATATCAAGAGCCTAAGTGAAAATTGAAACTATAATGCAGATAAACCAATTCATAAGCTCTAGAACAAATGATGACACAACAAATGATTTCAACGTAATTTTCAATAGTGTGCTTCAAATTCCAACAAAGAAATTGTTGAATATAATTTGTAGAATCAAATGAAAAAAATATTGTAGAAAATAAAAGATTGAAATCAATCACAAAACAAGAACATAGATTTATTGTGGTTCATCATCAATTTGATGGCTATTTCCACACTCAGGGATTATCTCTTATTAATCACAAGTTTAGAATAAATTATATTCAGCCAACAATTTCATTATATAAATCAGTCTCCAACGAATTAATGGAAAATCCATTCGAAATAGATAACTTCTAAATTGGCCACACATGCCAATAGAAGTAATTACAAAATGAGAAAGCATTTCGAATTATGAAGGCAACATGCTAATTTGGGCTTCAGTTAACCCAACAATCTCCCACTTGAAGACCAAATTGTTGCTTAGAGATATCCCACCACTGTAGAGTTAATGTCAAAGCTGCACAAGTCCGAGAGAAAATCTACATAATTCAAACTCCCTTGGAACTACTTTCATCAACATGTCAGCTGGATTCAATTTTGTGTCAATTTTTGCCACCTGTAGGTTGCCTTCTTCAATACAATGGCAAATGAAGTGATATCACAGCTCTATGTGCTTCGTTCAATAATGAAAGGCTGAATTCTTTGACAAGTGAATAGCACTATTGCTATCACAAAAAAGAGTAAAAATAGATTGTTGAAACCACAAATCACCTATCAATCTTTGCAACCAAATCATTTCCTTTTCCCCTTCAGAAAGAGCAATATATTCTACTTTCGTAGAAGAAAGTGCAACCACCTGTTGTAACCGAGAAACCCAACTGATCGCTGCCCCAACAAAAGTGAATGCATAACCGGTAGTAGAACACCTTTTATCTAGATCTCCAGCCATATTTGAATCAACATAACCTTGTAGATGAATGTCCTTACCACCAAAACATAAACCATGATCAAAAGTACCTTTCAAATATCTGAATATCCACTGTACTGCCTGCCAATGTTGTTTACCTAGATTACTCATAAATTTGCTCACTACTGCCAGTGCCTGAGCAATATCCAGACAAGTACAAGTAATGGCATACATTAAATTGCCAACTACGGATGAGTATGGGACACGCTTCATGTACTCTTTTTTTTCTTATGTTTTTGGAAACATAGTTGAGGATAACTTAAAATGATCAGCCAAAGGAGTACTCACATATTTGGCATTGTTCATATTGACCTATCTAAGATTTTTAGAATATATTTTTCTTGAGATAATCTAAGTTCTCTCTTTTTCCTATCTCTAGTTATATTCATTCCAAGAATCCTCTTTGCTGCCCCTAAATCTTTCATGGAAAATCGCTGAGATAAATGTTGTTTTAACTCACGAACTATCCTCACACTATTACCAACAACCAAAATATCATCAACATAAAATAATAAAATGACAAACTCACCATTTGGAAGCTTCTTGTAATAAACACACGGGTCTAAATCAAAACAAATAAATTGTTGCTGAGTCATGAAGCTGTCAAATTTTAAATACCACTGCCTGGGGGCTTGCTTGAGCCCATACAAACTTCGCTTCAATCTGCAATATAAATGCTCTTGAACCAGTTTTGCAAAAGCTTTAGGTTGCTCCATGTATAATTCTTCTTCAACATCTCCATGAAGAAAATAAGCTTTGACATCTAATTGCTCAAGTTCAAGATCCCAAA
This sequence comes from Sequoia sempervirens, assembly GCA_007258455.2. Lineage (NCBI taxonomy): Eukaryota > Viridiplantae > Streptophyta > Pinopsida > Cupressales > Cupressaceae > Sequoia > Sequoia sempervirens. The sequence goes on along the minus strand of VDFB02067725.1, from coordinate 53,775 downwards.
TGGCTACCAAGCCTAACACTACTCGAATAGTGGTCATTCGCACAACTGGTGAAAATATCTCATTGAAATCAATTCCTTTTTCCTAAGCAAAACCCTTGACAACTAATCTAGCCCTGTAATGTTGATGACCTCCCTCTTCCTCTTTGACACGATACACCCATTTATTTTTCAGAGGTTTCCGATTTGGCAGAAGAGGAACCAAATCCCAAGTGTTATTTGTTTGCAAAGATTCTATTTATTAATGCATTGCCTCCATCCATTTTACTGAATTTACATCTTTGCAAGCTTGTTTGAATGTTGTCGGCTCTACCTCACCACAAAGCAACAATTCATAATCATGGTTATTAGAAGAAAATAACTCAAAATCATCATATTTCTGTGGTAGTTTTCTCTTCTGTGTTGATCTCCTTAATTGAGGATCAGTTGCTGACTGCAAATTACCCCGTTGCTCTAAATTTTCTGCATTATTGTGAAAATTATAACCACTGCCCTATTTTTTTTCATTTCCCTATTCATGAGTGTCTCCAAATTTCTGCCCCTGTATACCCCTAACACTCTACCCTTGATTATGCATTACAGAGTGCACTGGTTGAGGCTACGAATTTAGTAGTGGGGATGATGGCACACCAATGGAAGGCAATGTATGAATTAAAAAATGTTGCACAGACCTTTGTATTGGTTGTGCATTGGTTTGTAGTGGCAGCAAGTCACCAATTATAGGGTGCATGGGGCCTGTAATAGGCAACACTGTGTTTGGAAGAGGTTGCGGGCTACTCTGTATAGGCAATGATCCATCTTTAAAAGGCAACGCTTGAAATAATGAAGGCTGCAAATTATTAGAAGGCAACGCCTTGTGTATGAAAGGTTGTGTAGTAAAAGTTAATGGTAGCGAATTTGGTATTGGAGGCTGCACCTGACTTGTGAAAGGCTACAAAATACTCAAAGATGACAACAAATGAATGTGCAAGTGTTGCGAATTTGTCAATGCAATCATATTACCTAAGGAAGGCGCAGGATTTATGGGAGACAACATGTGGTGTGATGACTATGAACCACTTGGCAGAGAAGACTATGAGTCAAATAAGCAAGGCAGCGATTGAATTCTTAAGGGTTGCGTATGAACCAAAGGCAGCGAATCATTTATTGGAGGTTGTGTAGAGGTGAAAGGAGGCTGCACTAGACTTGGAGGGTGGGAAGTAATTTGTAAAGGCTGTGACTCAATTGGCATGGGAAGTGAAAGTTGTATGCTAACAATTGACTGCGAATTAATTGGTAAAGGCAGTGAATTTACTAATTGAGGCTATGAATTAATAGGGGTGCTTGTGTTTGAAGAAATAATTAGAGGCTGGGAGAAAGAAATTGAAGTGTTCTTAACATGATCATTTTCAAATAAATCAACCTCAAAATATTCATCAGAAGATTTGTCCAAAGGCTGCAAAACTGGGAATTTTTTCTCATTGAAGACTACATCCCGACTGCAAACAATCTTTTTTGCAATGGGATCCCACAGCCTAAAACCAAATTGATCTCTTCTCCATAGCCTAGAAAAATGTACCTTTTCAATTTGAAATCAAGCTTCGGGGTGATCCCACAATAGTGGTTTACAATTTTTGGCCAAACTAGACACTGACATTATTTTTTAAAATTAAATCTTCACATTCGGGCACCTATAGCAGCTAAACCATGAAGAATTTGAAGATGATGAAAACTAGTCTCGTCACATTTTTCTGTAGATTTTAATTTTATTTTTTTCAAAATTCTTGGAATCAAATTGCACTTCTTTTTCCATCTCCCACGAAAACTGGTTTTTTTCAAAAAACAACATTTTTAAAAAGTGACGCACACTTTATAACACAACTTTTTTTCCATGAAAGATAAAATTCTAATCTTTTCAAATTTAGATTTGTAACTCTGATATCTAGTGCTTCCACTTGGTTAGACAATTTTTTATTGAATATTTTTTCTTTATTCAAGTTTCAAAGTCAAACAAATTACAATTCAGACATAGCACAACCGTATAATACAACTTTTTTTGTATATATCAAAATTCAATTTTATTTTTTTTGTTGGATCAAGGACTTCAATAGTTGGTGCACTCATATTTTTCATTTTTTTTTAGATAATCTACTATTTTTCCACATGTGCAGAAGAAAGACCTTCATTTTCGATGAAAAATCTATGTTTAATAAAACCAAAAAAATAAATACATAAGAAAACCAAAACATATTAAAATTATATTTTTTGGATAGCTCATTTTGAAGACTACCTGATTCAAGTTGGGTTTGTGAGGATTCCTCCATGTTCATCCTCAACCCAAGCTCCGAAGTGCCAAAATTCAGGTTTTTTTTGTGTCTCAGGGAGGGGATGAGGACTAAAGGGGGTTCATTTGAACCCCCCTTCTATAAGGGGTTTTGATGGCTTTTTTGGCGGGAAAGTATTAGGAGGGTTCGCCCGAACCTAGGTTCTATCGAACCCCTAATGGGTTTAGTCAAACCACTAGGTTCGTACGAACCCCTAAAATCAATTTTTTTTCATGCATTCATTTTCTGTGAGTTTTCCTTCCTCACTTCAATTGTAAACCACTATTGTGGCTTCACCCTTTGTTCGTTGTTCTTTTGGAATATGCACGAACGCTTCACAGCCAAACACCCGCAAATGATGATATGAAATTCTCTTCCCAAGCCATTTCTCCTTAGGAATGTCAAAATCTGAATGAGATGATGGGGCATGATTGATCAAATATATTGCATAGTGTTGCATGCCTCTACCCAAAACTGTTTTCCCAACCTGACATTGGAGAGCATACAATGAGCTCTCTCTAAAATTGTTTGATTCAATCGTTCAGCTACTCCGTTTTCTTGAGGGGTGAATGGGACCACCTTGATTCTATGAATGTCGTTGTCTACACAAAAATTATCAAACTCTGAGGAGAAAAAATCTCCTTCATTATTAGTTTTCAAACATTTAATATTATGCCTTATTTGATTTTCGACAAGAGCCTTGAAAATTTTAAATTTTGTAAAGACTTCTGATTTTTTATTCAACATGTAAATCCAAACTTTCTGAGTATAATCATCAAGAAAAGTGACAAAGTAATTTGCACCACCAAATGAAGTTACCTCAGTGGGACCAAAAACGTCTAAATGAATGAGTTCCAAAGGAGCGGTTTTCTAATCATGGCATGTCCTCAAGAAAGCTGGCCCAACTTTGTTTTCCATAGAGGCAATGTTCACAAAACTGCAAATCCACTAATTGCAAGCTAGGAAGCTAATCTCGTTGAAGCATTACTTCAAGCCCTTTCTTGCTCATGTGACCGAGCTCTTATGCCAAATTTCTGAATCGTTGTCCATGACTGTCATGGCAGCTCCCACTTCACCATGGCATTTTAAAATATAAAGATTACCCAACTTCTTTCTGTTAGCAATCACTAAAACCCCTTTTGTTACTTGCCAATTTTCTAAAGATAATTTAACATCACACCTAGAAGCAATTAATTGACTAACAGAAATTGAATTTCTTTTCAATAAAGGAACATATCTGACATCCTTTAAAATCCATTGACTGTCATTTTTTAAATTTAAAACTATATCACCCTTACCAACAATTTCACACTCCTTATTGTCACCAAGAAAAACCTTACCAAAAGCACCTTCTTTGAAATTTGTGAAAGCTTTCCTGCATGAAGTAGCATGGAAAGAAGCTCCAGAATCAAGTACCCAAGAGTCTGCAGTCATGTCTCTGGCAGCCAAGATTAAAACTCCATCGTCTTTTTCAGCAGCAGTGTTTGCTTAATTTTTAATGACTGTGTCTTGCACATGTCTTCTTATAATTCCAACAATTTTTCTTTGTGTGGCCTGGCTTGCCACAAACCAATAGGCACCTATTTTTCCTCTTGACTATGATCTAGATTTTGACCTCCTGCGATTATTACATTTGTCTCTTTCTTTACTTCTACCTCTATTCCCAATACTTACAGCCATTAATGCCTCACCAGATGAAGGTTCCTAATTTTTTCTCTGCATTTCTTCACTCAATAAAGTGGCTGCAACATCATTGAATTTTAGTTTGCTTTTGACAACCACCGAAGTGCTCATTGCCATCACAACACCTTCCCAGCTATTTGGTAAAGAACATAGTAATAAAATAGATTTTATCTCATCATCCAAATTTATGCCTACATAAATCAGCTGGGTAGCTAATGTATTAAATTCATTCAAATGATTGGACATAACCCCTCCTCACATTTTTAAATTATACAGCTTCTTCATAATAAATACCTTATTGGAAGCAGATGCCATTTCATACATTGAAGACAATTTGTCCCATAGCTCCTGTGTTGTCTTCTCTGCAGAGACATTAAATAAGACATTGTTGGACAGTGACAGGAAGATTGTAGCTCTTGCTTTTTTGTCCAGTTTCTCCCATTCTTCATCAGATAAAGAGCCTTGCCCTTTGGTTTTTCCAACCAATGCATTTAAAAGATCTTACTTGATGAGAAGGGATTCCATCTGCACTTTCCATAGGCTAAAATTTTGTCTTGCAAACTTTTCTATTTTCCACTTGTTTGCATCTTCCATGGCTGCAAAATTTCTTCACAATTTCCTGCACCAAATTTCTCCAACCTACTCTGATACCAATTGTTGAATATAATTTGCAAAATCAAATGAAAAACATATTGCAGAAAATAAAATATTGAAATTAATAACAAAACAAGAACACAAATTTATCGTGATTCACCATCAATTTGATGGCTACGTCCACACTCAAGGATTATCTCTTATTAATCACAAATTCAAAATAAATTACATTCAACCAGTAGCTTCATTATATAAATCAATCTCCAATGAATTAATAGAAAAATCCATTTGAAATAGACAACTTCTAAATTGGCCACACATGCCAATAGAAGTAATTACAAAATGAGAAAGCATTTTGAATTATGAAGGCAACATGCTAATTTTGGCTTCACTTAAACCAACAGAAATAGCATGGCAAGGTACATTGAAGCCAAGCCAAAAATAAAATGGAAGAAACCATATCCATATGTAATTTTACTGTCTGTGATGCTCTCTTTTGTAGCCATCTGCATCAAATTTGATCCCAAATCCTAAATCAGTAAATGGTGTTGGTGGTATTGTGTTTCAAGAAATGGCTAGGTACTCACATAAAAGTTTTGTAGAAAGTGTTGCCATCACTAATGTGAATGCTCCAAATGCAAAGCTCTGAAAAATTGAAATTTATTAAGATTCTAAGATCGAAATATAAGATCCAAATTGTTGAGAGTTACAAGAACTCCTTGAGAATACGCGAAAAAATTACAAAAGTAAACATTGTACCATAAAAAGATATTCCCTGATTAAGTTTTCAAAATCCAAAAAGGAATTGACTCGGTGATAAAAAATCAGAATAAATGTTTGCTCGCTTGGTATTCAGTACTATGCTATATTTTACACATTGACGGTGAAGGGGAATGGAAATATAAAAATGGCTAGCAGCAAGGAACAATTCAGCCAATAAAGAGTTATATTTTTTTTGTTAGGTGCTAAAGATCACTTGATCTTTGATTAAAAAAGCAAAGAACTAGCTCTAATATAAATTGATGTATATAAATTACCTCTTCATACAAATGCCATGCATATACAGTCAAGAAGTTTATCAAACCTTGGTCCAAAATTAAACTATGCTTATTGTCAAGTGTGCTGCCAATTGCCAAAGACATCAAAATCGTCACCCTAAACTAGAATGGGTTCTCTACTGTTGGGCATTCTAAGATGGGTACTCAGAGTTAGATTGCTACGAGACATAGTAATTACACTCATACTCAGCATGGCCCAAACATGGGGAGTGTTACACTCATAAAGTATAACATTTAACAATTATGTGTTGATAAATCACATAACCATCACACACAATATATGGATAGATGTCCAAAAAAATTCCAATTTTTTTTTTCCAATATATCTGAATTTACAATTTGCATTCTCTAGAATCCACAGTGCCAATACCACAACCAAGTAATGTAAAAATTAAAGGTATAAAGAAAGGCCTACATAGTACAAAGTCTATGTTACCATTCCCATAGTTGCCTTTCAAAATGGAGGGTCTTAGGTCTTGGCCTAACGCCACATCTAGCAAAACAAAGTCCTTCATAATGTCACATCAACACTATTAAGTTTTCCTTCACCTTTACGGTTTTACCTTTTACATCCATAAACTAATTTTTCCTCATGATCATTGTTGCTTGATGATATTTAACATGCAGTAGAATCTAGAAAAGAATTAAAAACAGTTGCATTAAAATCTTGAAATTCAAAAGAATCAAAATTGTTTGAGAGCCTAACCTTGATTCATATGGGAGAGAGCAATTGTTCCGATCATGACAACTAGCTTTTCTGGTACCAAAAATTTAAAACCATAGCCTAGAATGACCTCACAAAATACATTGGAAACCATATAAAATCATTATAGGGTATGGAATTTTGTTCATCAAAACTTGAGATCACAAAAACCACCCTAGAAGAACAGAAAGTTGCAAAATGGACTGACCTGAATACAAATACACTCATCAACTCTGTTTGTCAACATCTGCTAACCCACTTTGTCCTCTTTTATCCCTAACAGATAACTTCTTGCATTCTAAAAGCAAAATACTTTGACTGGTCCTTGGAGACTTCATTTATTTTATGTACTTGATTGTACATACTGAGGTTGCTCGCCCAAAAGGAAGTAGCCTAGTTTTTGTAGCAGAAGATCTTTTTGCAAAGATTGCTACCTTTTGTAGATCTCCAACAAAACATTTACTTACATTACACATCATGCATTCATTATATTCATTTTCTTTTGCTTTAATAGCACATCAAGTTTGAACAATTTGATGCATGTCCAGTGTATTGCCAAACAAATCTGGTTCAATGATATCAAGTAATTTGTTCGATGTTTTAATGTCCCATCAAACAAGATCAGAATCTTAAAGAACATTCTAAAGATACATGTACCATCAAATTATCTTCCTTGCTTGTTCAAACACTCTCATAGGGCAAAGAGAAAGGGACTGAAAGATCCTTTCAAACTGTCACTTGATGCAAACCTCAAAGTACTGGAGGGAGACGATAGAGAAAATAGCCTATGTCCATTCTCAAACAATGTTTAGGCTATCCAAAGTTGATGTGCAATCCCAACTTACTACATGGAAGCTTCTACATGCTAAAATCCCAATGGGATCTCGCCTCAAATTCCTTCATGCACCTCCTCGCCTATTTTGTGGTTAGGTTGAAACATTTAAACATTGTTTTTGGTTCTTCTATCATGTCTACAAGTTGTGGAATGCACTTTTTGCTTCACTACTAGCCCTGTTTCATTTTCCTTGGTCTTGGAAACTTTCTCTTCTTGGCTACTCAGTTGCTCATAATTTGATATCTAATTTAGGTCGGTTTATCATTATTAAAAACATTTGGAAGTTGTGTTGCCAATGTTGGAAATTATTCCAACTCCTACTTCTTGCGTGCATTCCAGACTTCTTCCCGCATTACCGCAACCTCTCCTCTCTTGTGCGGTGTTGCGGTGACCCCGCGGTCCTGCAGGCTTCTCCTCCATTGCTTGTGGTAGAGCGGTGTCTACCACCATACTGCGGGCCTCTCTTTTGCTTTGTGTGGTACTGTAGTTCAATTGCCATCCCACGAGCTCATCCTCCATGGCGTGCGGTAGAGCAGTTTCTCCCATAGTCCGCTACCTCCTTATTTTCTCTTGGCGGTAGAGTGGTGAAACATATTTTTGACAGAATTTTTAGTATGGATTTTTTAATCAGGGTTTTAAATTTTTTTTGAGATTAAAAATACTTTTCACTTGACATGAATTTGATTTTACTAGAGGTGTAATTAGTGACATTCATTTCACCTCTTTCCTGGAGAATTTTCACGATGGGTATATTTTATGTAAGGATGTATTAAGTTTTAATAATGACAATTAGAGAAGAACGGAAAATAGTGGTGTGCTCTACAAAAGAAAAATTGTGAATTAAGAGCAACAACTCTGTGAGAAAAATATATTTTGAATGAATTCATACAATATAAATTTTTTCTAGGTTTATTCTATGTGCTTTAAATTTTTGTTCTTTGTATAACTCTATGTTAATTCTGAGTTGAGTTGTTTTAGTCTTTTTATACTCCTCTACCTCTGGCCTTCACGTGGTATTAGAGCAAGTCTATCAAAGCAGGTCATTAGTAAAACATTTTTTTCTAAAAGTTTCAGTGAAAGAATGACAACAAGCACAAGCTTGACCAACCCACAAATCCCACATTTTAATGGGAAAAATTATGATTATTGGGCAATTACCATGAGGGCATTGTTTTGCTCACAAGATTTATGGGAGTTAGTAGAGAATGGATTTCCAAAGCCAGCTGATGCAACAACTTACAATGCTTTGACTCAAGCAAAAGAATTATTGAAAGACAATAGGAAGGACTCAAAAGCTCTTCTCTTTATTCTCCAAGGAGTGCATGAGAGCATTTTCCCAAGGATTGTAGCAACAACAAGGTCCAGACAAGCATGGGACATACTTCAAACAACTTATCAAGGCATGGAAAAAGTCAAAACAACAAAGTTACAAATAGTGAGAAGGGATTTTGAAACTATGTATATGAAGGACAATGAATCAGTAGATTCATTCTTCATCCAGATCATTGGACTGGTAAATCAAATTAGATCACATGGTGAGACACTTGAAGATAAAATAGTGGTTGAAAAGATTCTAAGGATTTTTCCCCAGAATTTGAGACAATTGTTGTAACCATAGAGGAAACAAAGGACCTTACACAGTATTCAATTGATGAGCTTCATGCATCTCTCATTTCTCATGAACAGAGGATGAGCAAGTCTAAAAACACTTCAATCAGCCAAGGAAGAGGCAAAGGAAAATCAAATTTCAAAGGAAGAGGAAGAAATTTTTATAGAGGTGGAAGAGGCAACCCATCAAGCTCAAGTGGAAGAGGCAACAATCAAAACTCAAGTCAGAGTTCCTCACAAAATTAGTCACAAGGACAAAGGTATGATAAGTCTCAAATTCAATGTCACTACTGTAAAAAGTTTGAGCATTACATGAATGAGTGTAGAAAGAAACAGTATGATTATGGTAAACAAAATGCAAATTTCACAAAAGAAAGTCAAGACCAAAAACCAAAAAAGAGAACAATGTTTTTGGCATGTAATGTTGCACAAGCAAGTGAAAAAGATGTTTTGTTTTTAGACTTAGGCTATAACAACCATATGATAGGAAATCTAGAAATGTTTTCAAGTTTAGATGAAAATGTTAAATCTGATGTTACATTGGGTAATGACAACAAAGTGTCAGTTAAAGGAAAGGGAAATGTCAACATTCTAACTAAACAAGGGGAGAAAAAGTATATCTCAGATGTGTATTTTGTATTTGGCTTAAAACACAATTTGATGAGTATAGGACAACTTGTTCAAAAAGGGTATAGAGTAACTTTTAAAAATGGATTGCACACAATTTTAGACAAATACCCAAGTAATCAGCTCATTGCTAAGGTCAAAATGACAAGTAATAGAACGTTTCCTTTGAATATTCAGCCAGATTTGAATATAGATTATGCACAGGCACAAGAAACCGCAACAATTATGCAAACTGTCTTTCAAGCAAAAATAAAAGATGAAAACTAGTTATGGCACTTAAGATTTGGGCATCTTAACTTTGGGGGTCTAAATTTGCTTCATAGGAAAAGTATGGTCAAGGGACTACCTTTAATAGAAAAACCTGAAAGAGTATGTGAAGGATGTATCTTAGGAAAGAAGCATAGAGAATATTTTCTAGGAAAGTCAACTAGAGCAAAATCCCCTTTGGAGATTGTACATTCAAATTTGTGTGGACCTACGTAAAAACCCTCAATTGGTGGCAATCTCTTTTTTTTGACTTTTTTTGATGATTATTAAAGGAAAACATGGGTCTACTTTCTAAAGCATTAGAGTGAAGTGTTTGATTTCTTCCGTCAATTTAAGTCTCTTGCTGAAAAACAAAGTGGTCATTATATCAAAGTGTTGAGGACAGATAGAGGAGGTGAATATATTTCAAAAGAGTTTTTAAATTTTTGTAAAGATCATGGGATTCACAAACAATTTACTACTAGATACACACCTTAGCAAAACGGGGTAGCTGAAAGGAAAAATAGAACAATTATGGAAATGGCTAGAAGCATGTTGAAGGCCAAACATTTGTGAAATGAATATTGGGCTGAAGTTGTATCATGTGCAACATATATAATGAATAGGTGTCCAACAAAAAGTGTTATGAATATGATTCTTGAAGAAGCATGGACTAGAAGAAAACATAATGTTGCTCACATGAGAGTTTTTGGTTGTGTGGAATATGCACATATGCCTAATGAATTAAGAAGAAAGTTAGATAACAAAGGAGAAAAATGTATCTTTGTTGGATATAGTGATGAATCCAAGACTTATAAACTTTATAATCCAACAACCAAAAAAGTCATAATCAACAGAGATGTAAAGTTTGTAGAAGATGAAGCATGGGATGGAAGCAAAGAAAAAATAGTCAATGTATTAGCAAGCATACCATAAGAGGAAAATGAAATTTTTGTACCAACAATTATTCCTTCTAATGTGACTCCTTCCACGCCCATTCAAGCTCAACCAAGTGGTCCACAAGTAATGCCATCATCAAATGTAAGAGCAACAACAAGAGGACAATAAACACCATCTACAACAAGAAGTTCTGGTGTTGGACCATCAAGTCCACATTCTGCAAGTTCAAGTGATTTATCAAATCCTACATTGGCAAGCATGAGAAGACAAAAAATTAGAAGTATAAGGGACATTTATGAGCAAAATGAAGGTGAAAATAATTCTTATTAGATTTATCTTTTTTCATTTTATTCACAATTAGATGATCCAATTCACTTTGAGGATACAATTAAATATGACAAATGGATATGTGCAATGGATGAAGAAATTGATGCAATTGAAAAGAATGAAACATGGGAGTTGGTGAGTCTTCCAAAAGACAAGGATGTAATAAGAGTTAAATGGGTTTATAAAACCAAATTGAATGCAAATGGTGAAGTGCAAAAACATAAAGCAAGATTAGTGGCAAAGGGTTATTCACAACAACCCAAAATTGATTATAATGAAACATTTGCTCTTGTAGCACATCTTGACACAGTAAGAATGATTCTTGCCATTGCAACATAAAACAAATGACTAGTTCATCAAATGGATGTAAAATAAACATTTTTAAATGGCTATCTTGAAGAAGTATATGTGGAACAACCACCTGGGCATGAGATAATGGGACAAGAAGACAAAGTCTACAAGCTGAAGAAAGCGTTGTATGGTCTCAAGCAAGCCCCAAGAGCTTGGTACAATAGAATTGATAGTTATCTTTTACATAATGGCTTCATCAGATGCAACAGTGAGCCTACATTGTATACTAAGATGAATGAAAAATGTGAAATTATGATTGTATTCCTTTATATTGATGATTTAATATTCACTGGTGATTTATCAATTGATCTGTTTAAATGAGCTATGGAGAAAGAATTTGAAATGAAAGACTTGGGACTCATGAAATACTTTTTAGGCATTGAAGTGAATGAAAATGAAAATGGTATCTTTATTTCTCAAAAAAAGTATGCAAATGATATTTTGAAGAGGTTTAACATGACAAATTGCAAATCAGCACCAACACCTATAGTTACAGGTTTGAAGTTAAGTAAGGATGACAAAAGTGCAAATATGGATCCAACTCTGTATAAAAAACTTGTTGGCAACCTTATGCATTTGACAGCCACAAGGCCAGACATAATGTATGATGTAAGTTTGATTTCTAGATTTATGGAAGCTGCTAAAGAAACACATTGGAAAGCTGGGAAAATAATTTTTAGATATATAAGTGGAACAAAGAATTTTTGGATTCAATATTCAAGTTCAAATGAGTTCAATCTCACAGGGTACACAGATAGTGACTGTATTGGAAGTGTTGATAACAGGAAAAACACGTATGGTTATGTTTTTCATTTTGGCACCAGTGTAGTTTCATGGGCTTCAAAAAAACAACCAATAGTCACTCTTTCATCAGCTAAAGCAGAGTATGTGGCAGCCACAAGTGCATCATGTCAAGTAGTATGGATGAGAAGAGTGTTGAAAGAGCTAAAGAATGAACAAGTGGATGCAACAAAGATATTTTGTAACAATAATTCAGCAATAGCATTATCAAAGAAACCATTTTTTCACAAAAGGAGCAAACACATTGACACCAGATATCACTTCATTAGAGAGTTAATCAACAATGGTGAAATCTTCTTAGAATTTTTCAAGTCTAAAGATCAGTGTGTAGACATTTTTACCAAGGCACTAGGAAAAGATAACTTCATCTATGAGAGAGATCGACTGGGCATCGTCAATGGCAGTAGTTGTAATTAAGGGGGAGTGTTGGAAATAATTCCAACTCCTACTTCATGCGTGTGTTCTAGACCTCTTCCTACGTTACTGCAACCTCCTCTCCTCTCTCGTGCGGTGTTACGGTGATCCCACGGTCCTGCAGGATTCTTCGTGGGCCTCTCTTTTGCTTTGTGTAGTACTGCGGTTCTACCGCTATCCCGTGAGCTCATCCTCCATGGCATGTGGTAGAGCGGTTTCTCCCACGATCTCGCAGCCTCCTTATTTTCTCCTACGGTAGAGCGGTGAAGCGTATTTTTGATGGGATTTTTAGTATGGATTTTTTAATGAGGCTTTTAAAGTTTTAAGTACAATATTTAATAGGGTTTTAAATGTTTTTGGGATTAAAAATACTTTCACTTGACGTGAATTTGATGTTACTAGAGGTGTAATTAGTGACATTTATTTCACCTCTTTCTTGGAGAATTTTCACGATGGGTATATTTTATGTAAGGATGTATTAAGTTTTAATAATGACAATTAGAAAAGAACAAAAAATAGTGGTGTGCTCTACAGAAGCAAAATTGTGAATTAAGAGCAGCAAAATTGTGAATTAAGAGCAGCAACTCTATGAGAAAAATATATTTGAATGAATTAATACAATATAAAAAAATTCTGGGTTTACTCTGTGTGCTTTAAATTTCCATTCTTTGTACAATTCTGTGTTAATTCTAAGTTGAGTTGTTTTAGTCTTTGTATGCTCATCTGCCTCTAGCCTTCACGCAAGTTGCTTTGTATCGCTCCTTCCTGCCCCTTGAGATTGAATTGCAAGCTATTTATTCCAATTTGCATACCCTTGTGTTGAACATAGATTATTTCTTGGGGAAAGAAGGGCTCTACTGGTGACATTCTTCATCTGAGGTCTATTTTGTCCCAGATTCAAGCCAAAATCTTGCCTACTCCTCATGGTGTAACATGCTTGTACTAATGAGGTTGACTTGAATGCAACAGATGTGAATGTTATACAGGGTGTGGTAAAACATTGACGCAATGCATGCAACTAGTAGTGTGAGAAAAAACCTGGAACTACTGGATATTTCCTGGAGATGACATGTTCAGATGCTGTGAGGAATTTCATTACTTCATCCTACAACAATGCTTGCTGCTCATTATTGCAGGCACAATTGGACGAGGGTTTAGTTTGTTGTGTTGATGTATGTTTGGATGGTGTTGGACGCTCTATTTTTCCACCAACATTTATTGTTCTTTCATCTCTTTGCTGCTCTTTGTATCTCTAATTGAGATTGTTGTTATTGACTATAATTTTGTTGCTGTATGCAACTATTTTGAGGCTTTGTAGCTAGTATTTGTTACTAAAGGCCTTTATTTTGCAATTTTCTAGCTGTTGTTTTGCTACAGTTATGTAATCCAGCTCTGTATTTGTATTATTTTTCTTCTTCCAGTAAAAAAAAATTATGTGGGGCATTGTCCTCTGAATGTAAGTGCAAGTATGTGTAAAACCAAATTCGCCATCTCTACTAGCATTTTCAATGCTTGAACAAGGCACAGGAAGTATTTGACTGCATAAATGTGATCTTGTGGAACACCATTAATGTCAGATGTCAAGTAAAAATTCAGTCTTCATGAACATCCTCCCCCTATGCCAAACAACATAGCGGATTTGAAATTGCAAACTTTGCCATAAATGGAAGCTTCAAATTAGGTTAGGGACATCGATCAACATATAATGGAATAAGGAATTTTGTCAGATACCATAAGAGTTTTGGTAGAAATGCACAACAAAGTGGAATCACATGGTGAGCGACTTGTTTGATTAAATGCCTGAAAAGGACTGTTATCTCATGAGATGTTATGATTCCTAAAGGGTTGTACAGGAGGTCATAGTGGCCTGGGATTGAAAAATGAAAGAGAAAGCACATTGAATTAGTTACTTGTATAGAGATGGATCGATTTGGAACAGTTGTCAGGGTAGTAGTTCTTGCAAGCCACAATCTCCATTAAAAGGTCGATGGTGGTATTATGGAATTGGAGTTCGTTGAATACCCAAGGTTGCGGCTAGTTACAAACTAGGCACATGAAGTATTTAAAAAAATGCCTCAAAGGTAAGTGCAGACACATGAAGGACGAAAAACTATTTGACAAAATGTCATACAAACAATAGGCGGTTTCAAAGAAGCGCTGGATTGAAAATGAAAATATGCAAATGAAATCTAATTATGATAAGGAAGATAAATGATATTGTGTCGACAATCAGATATATAGTCTCTTATTGAGCTAGGGTTTTCAAATTTTATCCATTTATTCATGTTTTTTTAGATCAATTCAGGTTCCTTTATAAATTTATCGACCAATATGATTTCCACACAAATTTTATGGCTTATTTTAATGTCTGCTATGGTTGTAGTAGTTTTTCTTCCGGCTTTGGCTGTAGATCACACAGATTCAAGGGTTTTTGCAAGTAGCTATGGCTATTTTATTCGTATGTATAATTTCCAAGATCTGCACAAGAAAAGATTTATGACCATGATTTTGTTAAACAAAAAATATGATTATGGAATTCTATTTGTTTTATTTTAAATTTCAAATCATTGGAATATTATTGTAGAAAGAACAATGTTTGTGGAGCATGTTTACCATGTATATTGTGTGTATGTATGAATGGTTCAACTTTGTATAGTTGTTTGTTTTATTGCTTTCTCTGTGTGATGTGTAGTAGGAATCGATGTTGTGTAGGCCTGTAATTTGATGGTCTATTTGATCATTTTTTCAATTATTTATTAGACCGTATAGTTTGACTTTCTATCTTTTTATTATATAGTATTTTAATTTATAATTATGCAAAAGGTGTCCCCATGCTAAGCTTTTCCAAGCCTCTTTTAACACCAAACGGTGCAGATTGACTAACAAAGAATGGACTATGATCTAACTTTAATCTCAACTATTCATCATTTATTGGCCATTTTGTAGTTGTATCGAATGCAAGTTGCATTCTACGTCAGTGCTACATTTACTACGAATAATGATATCTGCAAGTGGGCATTAAACAAATGATATTTTTTCAAATGCCTCAACAGTGAGGCTTGCCAGGCGAGGAGTGACCAACCTAATTTACAAGGAGATGAGGGGCGTGCTCAAGATTTTTCTATTCTTTCTCTACCTGTACAAATGTTGTGTTGTATGTTTTCGGTGTGAATTGCCACAAAATTTGGCAGTGGATTGTATTTTCACAAGATGCGGGTAAGTAAAATTGGGAATACGTGACAAATTTTGAGTATTTATCCCTTGTAAGGTTTACAGTTTTCCCCAAAAGTCTTATGCATTTTTTCCTTATATTCAAGTCTCACTGTAATTTTCTTCTTCTTTGATTTTAAAATCTATCATAATTTTGTTTATTCGATGGGAATGAATAGTTGGACTATTTGCAAACGCTAGGCGCAAAACTGTTACTACCATGGATGTTGTGTATGCGCTTAAGAGGCAAGGAAGAACCCTCTATGGTTTTGGTGGTTAAAATGTGAAATTGACAAGGAGAAGGATTTTTCGCAAAAAGAAGTCTTGCTTTCAAGAAAATGGTTTTTGTTGATATGGATGATTTAGACTCCGATTTAACTGTAACTTAGAGGGTTTTGTTCGAAATTGTAATGGCGAAAGCTAATTTAGATTTTGGTATCTCAGACAATATATGGTTTCTTGTGTGTCCTAGATTCATCTTATATAGATAATTGCTTATGTATGTCTTTTCTTCAACTAAGTTTTTGAAGCTTTGTTTTATTGTCTCCGCTTAACATTTCATCCAAAAATATTTCATCACTGTTTCACAGTCAGATTATCAGGTTATTTTCAAACCTTGGTTTCCATCACTATTTCACAGTTAGATTATCAGGTTATTTTCAAACCTTGGTTTCCATCACTATTTCACAGTCTGCAAATGTGAAAGGATTTCTAGAGACGTTTTGGGATAACATTATTCAAAGGAAGAGATCTGAGTTTCAGAATTTGGAAGATGCGCGCATGCAGCTGCAGCAATAGCTTCTGAGGCAATCTAAATCAATTCTGCTGATATTATATGATGTCAGGTCCAAAGAAAATTCGGAGAATTTACTGTTTCAAGGGGCATGATACAAAACTCTTTTCACAACCAGAGATTGCTCCATTTCCCCCAGAAACCACTCTACTCAATTTTATCAATTGCCTTTGTTGGGCCAGAAAGATGCTCTGTCTCTTTTCTGTTCGCATGGAGAACCTTGTGAGGCCTCAGAGAGTGCAAAGAATAAAGTTTCAAAGGGGGAATCTGTATCAGATTATCATATTGGTGGGCTAATTAGATTCTTGGAGTTGGAGACCAGTATTAAATTTTTGGATGACGTAGCCAAGGGATGTCTTTTAGAGTTGGGAGTATTTCCAAAGGACACAAAAATATGTGCAGATGCACTGGTGCACATTTGGGTTTATAATTTGAGATTGCTCAGCCAATTTGAGCCCTCATTTTTAGCTTTTCCCATTTCTACACAACATTCGCATCACTTGACCCCCACCCCCACAAGTTGAGCATTCTGGCTATGAATCTTCCCTTGCACAAATATCATGATAAACAGATTTAAATAATTTGAGAACAAAAAAAAACCGAGATGGCATTGGTAGCTCTAAGGAGGGATTCAATTTACAGAGTTGCACAACAATCATATGCTCTCCTTTCCACTATTTCTTCTTCATCATCATTCTTCTCTTCACAATATACGTAAAAAATGGCCCACTTAAAAAGAAAAATCCTTAAACCCTGTTTAATTTCTTTATTGGTTTTTTAAATTAGGTATGAATTACATGGAAGAGGTCAGGCTTGCAATGTTTTGGGACTCGGGGAAGCTAAATACACCAATTTTCTTTTTCTATTTATATTTTACAATGGAGTAGAGTAGAGAAAATAATGAGAAGAGAAACTGGGAGAACTCACACAGAAATTTGCAGAGAAAAAAAATTGAGGAAGAAACTTATGACTAAAGAGAGCGACTCATTTTTGGCCTCATAAGGGTATGCAACTATTTGTGTTTTCTCTCTTTTAGTATGCCTTTAAATCGATTCTCATTTTGTAACCTTGCAACTGCCACTTCCAACTCTGTCTTAAAAGAATCCCACAAGTGCCCACCTTCAGACATTTTTTCCTTCAATTCTTCAGTCTCATCATTGTATTCTTTTGGGCTCATCATTTTGAGACAAAAGTGCAGTTACATATACCAATGACCTTACAAATATACATGGATGGATAAAAATATTTAACTTCCTTCAAGTTATTTACAATAACTTTCATAGATTGCTCTTGAATCACAATATTATTTATAGTTTTTTGACAGATTATCCTTTTCCAAATCACTATTTTGGCTCAATTTGTCACATGTACTCCCTACTCATATGCATTGATTGATCCTGCCCTTGTATCTAGAATATATACCCTGCCGACTTCATCTCTAAGATAATTTTTCCAACATTGGGTAGATCACTTGTATTCGAGGCTTTGATTTGTCTCTGTGAGCTTCATAAATGACAATTACTTTTGTTACTTGCAGTACTTATAACAAAAAATTTAGAATGAGGGAAATAAGTACCAAGGCCTTAGTGATTGTATAATACTTTTCCACAATCCATATAGAATGTATAATAGTTTTTAAAATGAAGATCTCAAACCAATTCAACACAAGAAACTAGTCATATATTAGTTTAGAGAGCAAAAGTAGCAGTATGATTTTGATGGCCCCTGAAAACTTATGAACTATAAAACAACATTGCAAGAAGCTTTTCCTTTGTAGAGCTTAGAATTCTGATAATAGATCACTTCGTTCAACCACAACATTTTCCATTTTGATTGAGGTGACAATACCATTTTGAGTGAGTAATGGTCCTCATATTCATCATGACATATGATTGTGGACATTTAACTCTATTTTGTGGAATATGAGTGATATTCTCTTCTGTCATCTTAGTTTCTTGGATACTATAAGGTCCGCTCTTCTTAATTGAAGATGGATTTTTAAGAGCCTCTATTTTTTAGGGGCATATTTAAGCACACAACATTCCAAGATAGGCATCTTATTGCTAGGGTGGAGGATCTTTCACGTAGAACTTTTGTAAACATGTCGCAGTTGGAATTTGTGCTCGCTTTCCTAATTCTTCTTGCTCTACCTGCTGCATTAAATCAACTTCATTGTTCTCAAATCTTCTATTTTAGAGGCTAATGTTCCCATATATTCCTCTTAACTGATTTCTTCCACTTCTTACTTTTCCTTTGTAGATGCAATCTTAGTGGGGATACACTGATTGAATTGTAGGGGCTTCTCTATACATGTACTAATTATTTAATAGTTATTGCTATTACTCTGCCTATTTAGGTTGAATCTAGCTTTTTTTAATTTTTAGATGATTTTCTTTCTGCTTTTTTTTTTCATTTAGTTTCTTAATAGAAGGCGCTATATTTCAAGTGATACTTGCCTAAAAACTCTATTTTGTGAATAATGAACTTCAAAATTATTGTTTTGTTCTTTAACCTTTTGGAAGTTGAACTATTTTCACACAAATTGGAAATTAATACAAAACATAAACATGCTTGACCTATAGTTTTTCACCTGGGAAACCCCCAATGTGGAGGAGAAAACTTATCTTGGTAGATTCCCATTGCACTTCCACCTACTTTATATTACTTCCAGAAATAGTACAAAGGGAGGAAATACAACTACAAAGGCTCTTTCAATCCTCTATATATTTTTTTTCAAGAAGTTCCAACATAATTAATATCCTTATAATTCTTTTTAAAATAGATTATTAAATTAGTACCATAATAAAAAAGTTAAACCAGTAACATAATAAAAGGGTGATTTATGTTTATGTTTTCATTGCGATCTCTTTTATTTTTTTAATATTTGTTGAAACTTTCAAATACAATCCATACATTTAGTAATATGTATGTTATTGCAACATACTTTTAATGCTTGATAAACTTTCAGTTACCGCCAGTACCTGGTTTTATGTCTTCTTTGGGTCAGTAGAGAATATTGTTGAGTCTGAAGTATTTCTTGATGGACAAGATTTTCTTTTATCAGGTAAGTAAAATTGGAGTTTTTGCATTGTAACATTTACTATCATTCATGTAATCATTGGATACCCCCAAGTTTTAGCAAAAACCTTCCACATATCTTTGGCGTACCCATTGCACACAAAGATGCAACTGCTAATATATATCATTTTATAATTTTTATTATAAAAAGATAAATTGATTTAGAATAAATATAACTTTTTTAATATTTTCTAATAGGAATTTAGAAACTTTTGACATTTTTATAATAGTTATCATTTTTTATATTAATATATGTGAAATTTATAGTATTAAATATTATAAAAATATATATTAATTTAGAATATTTTCAAAATAGAATAAATTGTTATTAACTTTTAGAAAAGATTTGTTTTAATATGAACTTAGAAACTTTTGTTAATTGTTAATTATACTAGAAGATTTTTTATATTTATTACTAATAATTATCATTGTTTACTAAGTTTGAAAGATATTGCATTTATAAAACATCTTATATAAAAATTCATAAATTAAACAATTTTCTTGACAGGTATTTAAATGACCAAACCGCCATAAAATTTTCATATGATAGGTAGGGGCGACCATCAAATTCTAGGCCTGGTGTTGTGTATTCATCTTATCTTAGGTGACTTCCAAGGGGATGGTCATCTTTAAGCGAGGAGGATGTAATGCTCTACTTATGTTGACTATTATCTTGTCCTAGTATTTTATAAACTTATTTGATGATTATATATAAATTAATTTTAAATGCACATTTTTCTATATCTAGGTCTTGTTTATTGTAAATATTATTTAGTAAGATGTGGCTATATAATAAATGCAACTATATTGGTGTCACATTTTGATATTATGATATAATGTCAAGATGGAGGAATTCTTTATTTGATCACATGTTTCATCAAATTTTGTATGTTATGTTTTAGTCAATTTGTATTATGTAGATATGCCTAATGTGTTAACTGAGTGTGTAGGAACGAGTTCTCCAACAATGGAGATGACCAATCTAGGTAATTGTGTTTGTAATGCAATGTCATGCAATGCCAAAGGAAACTAATACATCTCACATTTATGGCACATTTTATTTTTAATGTAACTAACATGCAACATACTGTTAACATGCAACACTTGAAATGAAACTATACATGTACAACATATGACATAGTCCCTTGGGGTTACATGACTGCATTACATTACGAAACATCTATTACATTACATGAAAGTTAAGCATCCACCAACAACTAGAACATAATAACATGAACATGGACATTGCATTTATAACATGAAGATACATCACTCAAGGATTACATAAATTCAGTGTTGCTTCCCATCGTGAATGGGAAAGTACAATATCATGGAATAATACAAATGATATGAGTATAAAGCATCAAAACTGGATCCAACACTGGTATAACTTTGGAGTCATAACAACTGGTACATATCTGCACAACTCAATCATCGATTGGCGACCCAATGGGGTGCATAGCACATTCCACCTGACCACGTAGACCCTAAGGCCCACCCCCCGTGCTAGGAGTTGACAAGAAGCAGCATGATGAAATACCATCAAATGGAACAAGGTTTACAAGACTCCATGAAAAGAGAAACAATAACACAAGAGAACATCCCACACATGAAGCATTCAACACAAGTAAACATCCGCTCAAGAAAACAACCAACACAAGAAGCAAACCGACACAAAACATAAGAAAACATCCAACACAAAAAACAATTTGCTTCCAGAGGTACCTAAATAACAAGAGGGGAACAACAAGCATACAAGGTTGTTAAAGTGTGGAGTGTCATCACATAGGTTGTTATGGGTTACCATGGGGTAACCTTCCTAGCCTACTGGACTACCTGACCATCTCTACCGATTGTCAGACCCCCATGCATGCTATGCAGGATCAACATACTCTGCAAAATTACTATGCAGAGGCAAGGCAGCTGATCTTGCCATTCCAGGCCTTCCCACTCATCCTAAGCCTAAACGAGCACTTGGGCACATGAGTGAGGCTACATTATCTGAAATAATGTGTAACACTACCCAACCCCTAATTAATTTTTAGATTATCACTTGATTAAACTTTCAACGAGTTACCCTGGACCAGCCACTTTGGGCGATGAACCCTCATTGAGAGCTAGTCCTTCAACTAACAACAATTCCCATAATCACAAACGGGCAAGCCAACTTGCACAAACTATCACAACCAAACAAATATGCACATAACACGAGGCATGCAACACCTCACACAAGATTTCCATTATAAAACCATTACCACAGTGCAAGGCTAAACCCACAAACATGAATAGAGCATACGAACAATAGTTCACAAGAACCAAATATGAAAACCAATCTTAAAGCAATATTTTTTCCCTCCTCTGGAAGCCCAAGAAGAACAAATAACCAAGAACTCACAAATGAGGTAAGTCAAAACAATACGTTTTTGAAATAAATTCCAACACCAATTCAATGTATGAAGACTCCTCAAATCAAGATTATCTCAAGAGGAAAGTACATCAGAAAGGAACCATCAAAGTCAATCCTCAAGATCAAAGGTAAAAACATCCAATAGGGCATCCAAGGGAGACCTCAATTTTCTCGTCACAGTATACCCAACCACACATTACTCAACAAACTTACAACTCAAACAAAATCAATGACTATGAGAACAAGAACAATAAACCGATTACCACTCAATTCAAGAGACAACCCAATAAATCAACATGAACAACCAATCCAAAATCTTCTCAAGCAACAATAAACATTTCAAGTAAGATTTCTGCTTGCACACTAACACCCACTTAACACAAACATATCATTCATGATAACAATCACAAATATTCTAAATATTCATCTTTACAAGAGATAATCCATATCCACATAGACTAACCTTTTGTTTACTTTAATTGCAAAACATCAATCCTTCTATAAACTCGTCATTTCTAAATTTCATTTTCCTATACATCCTCTAATTAAATGTAATTAATTTATTATTTCCTTTTAATTCCATTCATTTAGATAAATATATTTATTTATATAGATATATAAATACATGTGCATATATATTTAATGGCCAGAATGCTATTTAAATGTCAACAATAACATAACCACATATCTAATCATATATATAAATATACAAACATACATATATATATATATATATACACTCATACAAATGTATATATGTATTTATATATGAAAATAATCAATGTAGTATAACATCGTTCTCAAAGAATATACAAAGAAACAAATATACTCTACACAATGAAAACAAGGCAATTCGATTGAGGCTTAATACAACTCATAAGGCAAAATATATCTACAGATTACCACAACAATCTATGCCTAATTGACTAACACATAGAGGAAAAACGAATATTCTAGACTAACGATTATCAAGAATAAAATTTTAACTCCGATTATCTCTAATTAACTGAGTTAAACACTAACGACTGCCAGTGATTGAAACCAAAAGAACTATCAAAATTTTACCAAAGTAGAGGACTGGCAGTAATGTGTGCTAAGTTTTAGATAGCAGACCCAAATAAAAGAGAATAACCAGCAACAAGTCAACTAGTTGGCCTAACTAGATGGAGGTAATTGGTAAAGGCATGAAACGTTATGCAGACCAAGGAAAGATTAAATAATCTGCTCATTACCGACATTAGAGAAGATACGCGAGTCAAGCTCCCTCCACATTGAGATGGTGTAAAGGAAAAAAGGGCGGTGAGAGAGAGACACAGCGACCTCCAATACAACCATTGAATACAACAACACATACAATCGAATCTCAAAACTATAAGGCAAGCAAAATGAATCAAAAGCTCACTGCTAGAATTCTAATGTAACCACGGTTTGTGAAAGGGAAGAGTCTGATTGGAAAATACACATGCACAAAGGGGAAAAATGTTGGGATGTTAGTGAATAGGGGTTTTCCTTGGTCAAACCCCACTTTAGTAATTAAATCCAATAGAAATGAATGACATGCAAGGGAAATGATAAATGAATAACATGAAAGTATTACAAACTTACCAAACCCTTGAATATGCAAATCTGAACTGATGTCAATGGCTACTCCAAAGTGCTTGAAAGTGCTTGAGTTGATGATGTAAGATGCTTGAGTACTTGAAAATTGTTTGAATTATGAATGTTTGAATGAATAGGTGAATGGATGTTAAAATGAGGTGAAAATCACATATTTACACAAATATTGTGCCTTAGTATTTGTTCATACCTCATCACAAGCCGACATGAAGTGAATTTGAGCAAAATCCCGAAAGAAATTTTAAAATATTTTGAATTTGGGGCCAAGGGGGACTCATTCACCACCCTTGGCGAATGAGTCCCACCTCGGACCCAAAACCAAGTGTCAAGGAAAATGTTGTATTTAATGTTGTTTGTCGGGATAAGACCCAAAAATACATTTAATATAAGCATATGAGGGCATAAAAGAGACAAAATAAAGCATGAGAAGGGTGTAAATAGTGAAAATATGCCTAGAAAAGCATGAAGTCCTGTTACAAGACTTTACAAAACTTCATAATAGGACTTGTTGATATGTGAAAAGGTGGCTTTTAGGTGAATTGCATTAAATAGAGTGTAGAATCTAATGTAGAAATGTCTTACAACGCTTCACAACACCTTCACAAGACATTGTTCTTTGAATATTAGCTCCAAAATAAGCATGTTCAAGCCAAGATACATCATAAAATCAAACCAACATAGCTCCAACACTATGAAACAAGACCTAAAAGAACATGAAAATGGGAAGGGTCTATTTTTCGATGGTACAATTGGATAACCACAAGTTTTAGCAAAAACCTTCCACATATCTTCGGCGTACCCATTGCACACAAAGGTGTGATTGCTAGTATATATCATTTTATAATTTTTATTATAAAAAGATAATTGATTTAGAATAAATATAACATTTTTAATATTTTCTAATATGAATTTAGAAAAATTTGACATTTTTATAAAAGTTATCATTTTTTTATATTAATATTTGTGATTTATAATATTATTATAAAAATATATATTAAGTTAGAATCTTTTCAAAATAGAATATAATTGTTTTTAACTTTTAGAAAAGATTTGTTTTTAATATGAACTTAGAAAATTTTGTTAATTATTAATTATAATAGTAGATTTTTTATATTTATTACTAATAATTATCATTGTTTTCTATTTTTTCAAGATATTGCATTTATAAAATATTTTATATAAGCATTCATAAATTAAACAATTTTTTTGATAGGCATTTAAATGACAAAACCATCATAAAATTTTCATATGATAGGTAGGGGTGACTTAGGTGACTTCCAAGGGGATGGTCATCTTTATGCAAGGAGGATGTAATGCTTCACTTATGTTAACTATTGTCTTGTCCTAGTATTCTATAAACTTATTTGATGATTATAGATAAATTGATTTTAAATACACATTTTTCTATATCTAGGCCTTGTTTATTGTAATAGTTTTTTAGTAAGATGTGGCTATGTAATAAATGCAAATATATTGGTGTTACATTTTGATATTATGATATAATGTCAAGATGGAGGAATTCTTTATTTGATCACATGTTTCATCAAATTTTGTATGTTATGTTTTAGTCAATTTGTATTATGTAGATATGCCTAATGTGTTAACTGAGTGTGTAGGCATGAGTTCTCCAACAATGGAGATGACCAATCTAGGTAATTGTGTTTGTAATGCCTCGCCACACAACCCCAAAGGAAACTAATACATCTCACATTTATTGCACTTTTTTTTTTAAGGCAACTAACATGCAACATACTGTTAACATGCAACACTTGAAATGAAACTATACATGTACAACATATGACATACTCCCTTGGGGTTACATGACTACATTATATTATGAAACAACATCTATTACATTACATGAAAGATAAGCATCCACCAACAACCAGAAGATAATAACATGAACATGGACATTGTATTTACAACATGAAGATACATTGCTCAAGGATTACATAAATTCAATGTCGCTTCCCATCATGAATGGAAAAGTACAATATCATGTAATAATACAATTAATATGAGTATAAAACATCAAAACAAGATCCAACACTGGTATAGCTATGGAGTCACAACAACTAGTAGAACTCTACACAACTTGATCATCGACTAGGGACCCAATGGGGTGCATACCACGTTCCACCTGACCATGTGGACCCTAAGGCCCACCCCCTGTGCTAGGAGTTAACAAGAAGGACTATGACGAAATACCATCAAATGGAATGAGGTTTACAAGACTCCACGACAAGAGCAACAATAACACAAGAGAACATCCCACACATGAAGCATTCAACACAAGTAAACATCCACTCAAGAAAACAACCAACACAAGAAGCAAATTGACACAAAACATAAAAAAACATCTGACACAAGAAACAATCCACTTCCAAATGTACCTAAACAACAAGAGGGGAACAACAAGCATACAAGGTTGTTAAAGGGTGGAGTGTCATCGCATAGGTTTCTATGGGTTACCCTGGCGTAACCTTCCTAGACTACTGGACTACTTGGCCACCTCTACCGGCCGCCGAACCCCCATGCATGCTATGCAAGATCAACATACCTTGCAAAATTACTATGCAGAGGCAAGGCAGTTGATCTTGCCATTCCAAGCCTTCCCACTCATCCCAAGCCTAAACAAGCGCTTGGGCCCATGAGTGAGGCTACATTATCTGAATTAATGTGTGATACTACCCAACCCCCTAATTAATTTTTAGATTATCACTTGATTAAACTCCCAACAAGTTACCCTGGACCAACCACTTTGGGCACCGGACCCTCATTGAGAGCCACTCCCCCAATTAACAATAATTACCATAATCACAAATGGGCAAGCCAACTTGTACAAACTATCACAACCAAATAAATATGCACATAACACAAGGCATGCAACACCTCACACAAGATTTCCATTATAAACCATTACCACAGTGCAAGGCTAAACCCACAACAAAAAATAGAGCATATGAACAATAGTTCACAAGAACCAAATATGAACACCAATCTTAAAGCAATATTTTTTCCCTCCTTTGGAAGTCCAAGAAGAATGAATACCCAAGAACTCACAAACGAGGTAAGTCAAAATAATACGTTTTTCCAAATAAATTCCAACACCAATTCAATGTATGAAGACTCCTCAAATCAAGATTATCTCAAGAGGAAAGTACATCAAAAAGGAACCGTCAAAATCAATCCTCAAGATCAAAGGTAAAAACATCCAACAAGGCATCCAAGGGAGACCTCGATTTTCTCCTCACAAGATACCCAACCACACATTACTCAACGAACTTACAACTCAAACAAAATCAATGACCATAAGAACAATAACAATAAATTGATTATCACTCAATTCAAGGGACAACCCAATAAATCAGCATGAACAACCAATCCAAAATCTTCTCAAGCAACAATAAACATTTCAAGTAAAATTTCAACTTGCACACTAACACCCACTTAACACAAACATATCATTCATGATAACAATCACAAATATTCTAAATATTCATCTTTACAAGAGATAACCCATATCCACATAGACTAACCTTTTGTTTACTTTAATTTCAAAACATCAATCCTTCTATAAACTTGTCATTTCTAAATTTCATTTTCCTATACATCCTTTAAATTAAATGTAATTAATTTATTCTTTCCTTTTAATTCCATTCATTTAGATATATATTTATTTATTTATATAGATATATAAATACATGTGTATATATATTTAATGATCAGAATGCTATTTAAATGTCAACAATAACATAACCACATATCTAATCATATATATAAATATACAAAAATGCGCGCATGCACACATATATATAATCAATGTAGTATAATGTCGTTCACAAAGAATATACAAAGAAACAAATATACTCTAGAACAAGGCAATTCGATTGAGGCTTAATACAACTCATAAGGCAAAATGTATCCACATATTACCACAACAATCTATGCCTAATCGACTAACACATAAAGCAAAAACGAATAATCTAAATTTCAATATAAGTGTGATTTAAACTCCAACTATCTCTTATTAATTGATTTAAACACTAACGACTGCGAGTGATTGAAACCAAAAGAATTATCAAAAATATATCAAAGTAGAGGACCGACAGTAATGCGTGCTAAGTTTTAGACAGAAGATACCAGCAACAAGTCAACTAGTCGGCCTAACCAAGGAAAGATTAAATAATCTGCTGGTTGCTAGCATTAGAGAAGATACGCGAGTCAAGCTCCCTACACGTTGAGATGGTTACGGTTGCAAAACTAAATAATACAATACAAACTACCAAAGAAAAAAGGGCGGTGAGAGAGAGACATAGCGACCTCCAATACAACCATCGAATATAACTACACATACAATCGAATCTCAAAACTATAAGGCAAGCAAAATGAATCAAAAGCTCACTGCTAGAATTCTAATCTAACCATGGTTTGCGAAAGGGCAGAGTCCGATTGGCGGTAACATAAACTGAAGATGCTTCAAGTGCAACCCGCGCCCATAACACTTTTACTTTGCAGATGAAATATGGAACAGGCCGCAATAAATGAATAGCAGAACTAATGAAAAGAACAGTGTGAGGAAAAAGCGCGGCGTAGAGCATAGTATAGAGAAATCAATATACAAATTTCCTTCCACAATGAATAATACCTAAAACATTAGGCATAAAGAGTATAAGTTTATATATCGATTCAAGTTTATAAGGGACGCAATACATATATATCGATTCAAGGCCGATTTCAATAAACTTTAAGGTACGATGATAAGAATGAAGGTGAGCATTCCAATATGGCGTCTACTCAAATATCCTTGACACTTCAGATACCTATACATAATCTAACGAAGGGATACAATAAACATTTGAACCCAACTTAATTCATTAACAAGGAGAGAGCGATAGTAGAGAATGTAAGTTTGGCCAAGATTAAAGAAAACCTACAGATCATATAAATACAAAACCTAAAGAAACGACATGTGCAAGGAGGCAGTCGCGGCTCAACCATGGAGTAAAGGAAGCTATTCTTGCGATTTTACCAAGTTGGAGACCTAGCATCAATAAAGTGAATATAAAACCCACTGTACATTCTAGTATCAAGGCATGACCTCATTTACGGTCGATATGATAGGGAAAGCCAGTAACCGCCTATTTAATCTTTTGAGAAAATACATGCAAGTAAATTCTGCTCTCACATAGACTAGCCCGCCACATGATGGTAGTTGTACACGAATGGCCATACATGGAAATGTAGGCCTGGCTTAAACATCACACACTAAGCAGTTGACTGCTTAGGTGTCTGTTGTGGGGCCCTCTTAACCCGTCCCACTTCGGTTGGTTGTTCTCGTTAGCCGTTAATCCATGCAGTTAGGTGGGGCCCTCTTAACCCGTCCCACTTTCGTTGGTTGTTCCCGTTCGCCGTTAATCCATGCAGTTGGGTAGGCGCCCGTAAGTTTGATGTCTTTAAATTGTTTCTCCCATCCAAGTTTTGGAGATGTTGGTAAAGCTCATGCGCTGTGCCTCACCTTTTCGTCATATGCACCAACCAGGTTTCCAACTCTATCAGTTTTTATTTGCCATTACAGAGGGATTATTCAGATATGTGGAAGCTCGCCAACTGGTTGATAGGATGCCTCAAGGAAATGTGGTCCCATGAAATGCTTTGATTGCAGGATATGCACAAAATGCGGTTTTTAAAAAGGAATCAGAAATTTTCAATCAAATGTAATTCTCAGGTGTAAAGCTGGACTCCTCCCTGCTTGTGCCAAAATGGGAGCTTTGGAATGGGGTATGGGCATCCATCACAGGATAAAGGAAAGAGAAATATTGTCAGAGGTTAGTTGTAACTACCCTGGTAGACATGTATACAAAATGTGGAAGCATAGGCAAGGCACGTGAACTGTTTGACATAATGTCTCCAAGAAATTTGTTCTCGTGGAATGCCCTGATTGCAGGATATTCACTAAATGGATTTGTTGAAAATGCTTTAGAAACTTTCAAGCAAATGCAATTGGCAGGTGTAACGCCAAACTCTACAACCGTTGCCAGCGTTCCTCGCAGCCTGTGCCAAATGGGAGCTTTGGTACAGTGTATGGACATCCATCAAAGCATAAAGGATAGAGGAATTAGCTCATATGTAGTAGTTGCAACCGCTCTGGTAGACATGTATGCAAAGTGTGGCAGCATACACAAGGTGGGCAAATTGTTTGACAATGTGCCTCAAAGAAATTTGGTCTCATGGAATTCCATGATTGTAGGATATGAACAAAGTGGATTTCTTGATAAAGATTAAGAAACTTTAAGCAAATGAAATTGATGAAATATTATAATTGGAAATGTTCTAGTAGACATTAATTGGTAATGTTCTAGTAGACATGTATGGAAAATGTGGAAGTATAGACAAGGCATGTAAACTGTTTAGCAAAATATCTCAAAGAAATGTGGTTTCATAGAATGAGATGTTTGCAGGATATGCACAAAATGGATTTTGCGAAGATGCTCTCAGAATGTTTTGAATTAATGAAGCATTCAGAAACATATCCCATCATTATAAGTTTTGCTTATGTTTTATGTGCATGCAGCCATTCAGGTTTAGTGGATGAGGGTTGTAGATATTTCAATCACACAAGTAGTTGTTATTGCATTACACCTACAATTGATCGTTGTGTGCATGGTTGAGCTTCTTGAATATGTTGAGTATATTGAGTACATCCTAAAATTTATCATTAAGATGTCAATTAAAACATGTGGTAGTTGTATGGATGCGTTTTCTTGGTGTATGCAAATCACATATGAATATATGTTTAGGATTTATTAAGACTTGGAAACAAAGATAGGCTTCAATATTACAAAGGAAGCTAGTTTGGAAGGATAGCTTTGATAGAGAAATTCTCATTAAAAGACAAAAAGACTTGTTATAATTAATTCAAGCAACAACCTCCCATACTTAAATTATTTAAACTTTAGATCATTGGATCTTGCAAAGACCCATAGGATAGTGGTTTCAATCTAGGCAATTATAATTTACCTCAAAGAGTTTTGCTAATACTTCCTTTGATAATTTATTCATGGGGTTTAGATAGTTAGCTCTTAATAAATTTGACCTATGTAGGCCTACACTTTATTGGTACCTTAGAAGTGGTCTTGAACACCCATCAAGGAGGTTTTTGAATATGGAATGCATGTAATATAACCTTATACTTGATAATACATTGAGGCACATTTTATATATTTTCCATGCTTTTACTTACAAGTCTCATTCACAAACCATATTCATATGATCACTTTCCTAGTTCATGATTCATTCAAGTGCTTGATCTAGCGCATTTTAAGTTTTGGGAGTAATTTGATAGAATTCATCAAGTTCTTCCTCTTTGATATGGACTTACTCTAGCTATTATTTTCCTTATGAAATCTAATGGAACAATCATGTGATTCTATTCACTTTTGAAGCTCATCATATGTTACTTAAAATTCTCATCTACACCTACTTGGAAAGATAAGATCCATCCTAATAATGTAGGATTATGTTATTATTTTCCTTACTAATAACCTACAAATCTAGCTAGAAACATGTTGTGCCTTGCATACACATCCCATTTTTTCCTGAAAAAAAAAGATGAATCCTTGATCAAATCTTCTCCTAGCTTGAAGTGTTCTAGTTTTCTTTGGTTCTTGATGAGTTGATTACAGTGTAAGATCTAAATACTTGAGCTAGTTAGAATTTTTCTAATATGAGGTATTAGTTTTATGGTATCAAGATGTGATTTGGATTCTCATATCCACCTCTTGTTTGTATTTTCTTTCCTAGATAGTCTCTAAGTTACTATCATTAAAATTCTTGATTTGAGTGTTTATGGAGACTTTTTATTCTTTGTTACTATTTTCATACATTAGAAAAGTCTTTAAGTGACCACCATGATATTAACCCCTTTAAACTCTTATGAAACCATTAAATAGTCTTGTAAATAGCTTGGAAGTTATTTTGGAGTATTTACAACCTTTACAAACCCTCCTTGAAGCATTGGAACCCTTTAATACCTTTCAAAATAACATTGGGTGTGAAGAATTTAAATTTATAGGATGTCAAGAAGGTAGTTAGAATGAAGGTTTGAACAAGGATCATTGGATTTATGGCCTACTTTGAATGCACACCATTAGATTCCCTTTAGTAGATCACTAATTACATTATATAAATTCTCCATAATTTGGGAGCTAAAATTGATAGTTTGGTATGTGTTGCAAACCCTCACATAGCTATAATGATAAAGCTACAATTGTCAGTTAGGGGCCATAACCCTTATAAAAGATAAGCAAGGAATTTTTGGTACCTAACACCTACTAGAAGGTTTGACACATGCGATCTATGATATTAAACTCCCCCTAATAGTTGCTATAAAGAGAAAACTGGATTTTTACTATGTTTAATTAATGTTGGAATGTGGAAATATTTTTGAAACTCCTTTTTTTGGTTAGATTTTAACCTTAGGTCTAATGAATTGTAGTGATTTACAACCTCATTTGAATCTCAATGCAAAGGAAGCATTGTACTTGTGAGAACTCTTTATTTCTACATGCAAATCTTGATAAATTGTGTCCTAATATATTAGGAAATCAAGATAAAATAGGATGCATTCAACCATGAACAAAGATAGAATTACAATGGTTTAGTTTTTATAATATTCCTAAAAAACTTATATCATTTGAGTATCATGATTTTTGACATGCATGCAAGTATAATCATGTAGGATCTAATAAATTTGATTTTCCTGGTGTAATTGGAATGCTTATTTAAAGGTCAACATCATTGGTTAGATCCAAGAAATTCATTCATGGCAAAAGGAAGATTATTATATATTAATCAAAATTTCACCATTAAGGTGTAAGTATGGTTGTAGAGAGAAATAAAATTGTTTACCATCCTAAATGAGTGTCCTACATAGTAAATGTTGAAAATTGAGAGGTTGTCATTGATGTCAACAATGAAATTGGGTTAATTTCCATAATAGAATTTGGATGATTAGTAGTTTTGTTGCTATGGTATTGAAAGTCTGTTGATCCAGTATTTTGGTCTGGATTATCCTATTTTTGTAAGATCTGCTCAAAAGCTGATAATATGTTTTATCTTGACACCTGTTGCATCCACTGACATGGTTTCCGCTGACTAGATTGTGTGGTTGGAAAGGTACAGTTACCAGTAGTTTGGGAAACAATGTTATGTGTGAATGAAAATTGGATCAAATATATACGAAATCAAACACATATTAATAAGACATTATATCAAAAAGCTGAAAAGGAAACAGAATATGCAAACCATAACAGCAGCTTCCCGAAATTGTCTTATCTTCCTCTAACTCCAGCGTTTTGTTGCATCAAATTTTCTCTCAGATCAACAGACTAATGCTCGACAAAATGACAGCTAAAGAACAAGATTTAAACAATGCACACTATGCTAAATGCAAAAGCTTTGCTAAAATGCTAGGATGAGAATATGGCTGTGATGCTGAAAATGATATAAATGCAATGCTGATTTGTGTGTGAACGTTCGTGTGTATGCGTGTGTAAGTGAGTATACGAAGTGTAACCAAAGCTTGGATTTGCGCTAGAATTTATAGAGTTTTTGAATGGATTCAATTGGCTGAATCGATCAACGGTCCGGATTAAGCTTGTTTCGGATGGATGGCGGGAGATTTTCAAAAGTGGAAGAGAAGGATGGAAGGTTTCCTTTTTCTTCAATTTTCGTCATTGAGATCCAAAGGGAAACTTCCATTTCGAAGGATGAGATGAGAATTTGGAAGGGTGAGTTAGCATGAGTTAGAAATTAAATAAAATATATTTATTTAATTTGTAAGTGGAGATGAAAATGGAAACCCACATAATTAAATAACTCATATTTAATTATGTTTAAAAATGAAATTAGGGTGAGGTGGAAAATATTAAATAAAATATTTAATATTTTAATTCGATTATGGGATGGAGAATATTCCATTATTCAAATATTCAAAATATTTAAACTTTAGAATAAAATGATAATTAAATATAAATAAATTATGAAAACTTATTTAATTTAATCAAGCGGAAGGTGGAAGGTGGAATGAAGAAGATATTCCATTATTTAAATATTCGAAATATTTAAACTTTAGAATAAAATGATAATCAAATTTATTTAATTTAATTTAGTGGAAGACGGAAATGTCAATAATTAAATAAAATTATTTATTTAATTAAGGTAGAAGAATTTAGAAAATGAATGATATAAATAAATAATTAAATTTATTTATATGTAGATGACATCAAGAGAATTAATTAAATAAATCATATTTAATTAATTAACAAGCTTAATCCTGGCCATTTTTAGACATATACATACATGTTATACACTGGCTTTGTACAATGGTTTTTTGGTTTGGATTCTATCTCAGAAAAAAATATCTCTATAGGACTTTGCACATAAGTTTGAGCCTACAAGATGCATTCTACTTTGGAGTTGGATAAGATGAGTAGATAGGTGTGTTATTTATGTATTATGCTTCACCAAAACTGAACTCTAGCACAAGGAAGGTGCATTCTTTAGTAGTTCATACTTTTGGCAGTGAGCCATATCATTTTGTAGCTTGGCAATGAGCCATATCATTTTGTATTTACTTCAGGCTGTGAGCCTTTCAAGGACAATGAGTCTTGGCAGTGTACCCTGTAATATTCTATATTCGTACATATATTATAAATTGTGAGTTAATCCTCACCGTGATTTTTCTCGTTTTGGGTTTTCCACGTAAAAATACCGGTGTTCACATATGTTGATGCATTGGCTTGATTCCATGTTTCCTCTTGTTGTTTTAGTCAAAACTGTGATATTATTTAGATGGATTTTATGTGAATGGTTTTATGGAATACTGATTCATCCCCCCCTCAGTATTTCGGATGTTCAATAGTAAAGGTGGTTGTTTTCTTTGGGTGGGCAACATTCAACACTCATAGCAATTGAAAATAACATTGACAAGTACTTTCACCAAACCCTAGATAGTGAGTTATCTCTTTCTTACCACCTCTATGATTATGAAGGGAAGTGTAAAAAACCACTCCTCACAAGGGTAATAGTCTACTAAGAAATAAGAAAGATGTCACAAAACTAGGTGGAATAGCCAATACAATTTGAGAACCATGTTGTCAACAATAAATGGCATCCAAGGACTATTATAACAACAATAAGGTAGTATTAACCTAATAAATAATGCAACACAATAGAGGTTAGTTACTTAACCCATAAATGTGCCATTCAAAATAATTCTTCACTTGCAATAACACTATCAAAAATAGGCACAATATGTTATATAATTCAACTAATGGACTATAATCTTTCTTAGACTATCCTAAGAGGACTTCACGAGGTATTAAATTATAAAGGTTTACACCTTGTTGTAAGGCATAAATTAAAATTCAACCATGAAAATAAGAGGACTATCTCATCAAGGGCAAGAGTGTCATAAATGCTAGTATCAAGACTAAGATCATCTCATTTAAAATTCTACCATTTCACTCTTATAGGATAGTAATCACCAATTGGATAGTTTTATATCACGTAAGAGTATTTTCATGATAATTTAACAACACTTAAAAAAATCCATACCACACATATAGAGGAGATAGTTGCAAAATACATCTAGTACATCACTAAGGTAACCTTGTAATTAAGTCAAAATATTTTCCTGGATAACATATACAATTGTCCTTGTTTTGTTTTATTGAGTATGAAGTTGTAAACTAGCGAACTTTATTTTTTTTAATGATAAGGTCCTCATCTTAGTAATGAAGGATGTCAAGACATAGTGATATTTATGATTATTATGTACCTTAAAGCATAGACTTGTAGCTCATTTTCTCATTGATTGCTATAAAACCACCTTGAAGAATATTACAAGAAATGAAGTTGGGTTGTTAGAAAATATCATAGCACTATACTATGAATAGTTCTATCTTTCTTAGGAAGTCCCTAGGTCACATGATATCATTGAAATATATGTGGAAATCATGATTAAGTTTTGAAGACTTATAAATGAGGAGGATAATCACATGAGTGATGACAATCATGATATTGAAAAGACAATTAAGGGACTTAATTCAACAAGGCTTAGTGCCTTAGCCTTATGTAAACTACATAATACATTATCCTAAGGCTGTTGTATAGTCATAATCATAATAGACATAGTTACTCATAAGGTCACAACAATCATGGTTGTCCTTAATCTTAGATACAAATTATTATTGTATGCTATGTTATATGGATCTTCTCAAGTCAAAAGCATCATGGTAACCAATAAATTTCAATATATATATAGATTGTTATGGAACTATTATAATTTCTTATCTTATTAAGGGGAAATTGCCACCATCAACACCAATGCTAATCATCATACTTGGGACCCTACTACCCTCAATCTCTAACATTGACCTCTACACATATTGATAATCCTCATTACCTCAATGACTACTATAAATGATAAATTATTTTCATGATGAATTTCATGAACCTAGTCATCCATAGGACAAAAATGACTCCATTAATAATCTCATAATATTGAAGCATTGTCATCAAGGTCTCAATATTCTATTCATAAAGACTATCACAAAGATGGGAGAATCTCTTTAAATATAAAATCTTTTCAAACATAAAAAGCAGGTTGTCATCAAGAGAGGTGATAATCATTGCAACATAACACTTTTGCATAGTTATTACTTCATTGTGTAATCATAAACAATTATCCTAAAAGGATTACTATAATATAGTCATAAGAATAATCACACCAATTTTGTGATAGTACAAAATTACCTATATTCCCTAATGTTTTCATCAAGCCACATGTGGGCACTATCATGTCTCATTTTTATAAATTAATTTAGGGTAATAATCATGTCTTAACTACCAAAGGAGTATTAATAAAATTGTTATGGTCAAAAGTTTCATGGAAGAAACAGTGTCATCATAAGAATTTGACAATCAAGAAGGGTCGCCTTATCTTTAAACCCTTATTGCATAAACAAGGAGACAATCTTCAACATTTAAAGGGACTTCAAAAACCGTGCATTAGATTCAAGGTCAATCATATTTGTAATCAAAATCCTAGCTAAATTATAATGATGATAATGGGTTGTCCAAATACTATCAAAAAGAGAAGGGGTTGCCACTATTGTAGAAGAGAGTTATTGTATCAATTTCATTATAAAAGACAACCAACATTCAAAGATTGTCCACTCATTATATCCTACCGTAATACATAGAGGGGTGATTATGTAGAAGGTTTTGATGGTGTTCCAAGTAACTAGGAAGATAGTCATACACCCTTTAGACACTATCACATATGATTAGACGCTCCTAGTTAGTGAGACAATCAATTATGTGCCCATGTTTTAAGCACTTGATTGTCCCTTAAATTGATTTTTTATGTCCCATTTTAACAATTAATCCAAAAAAAAGAACCATAAAAAATGGTGAGGGTAATTGTGAGCCCTCCTCTCCCATTTCCTACTAGTCAAACATCTTTTGATTTACTTGAAGTGTTCCTCACCTTTTATTTTTTACTTTCTCCACCTCCAACTTTTCATTTCATACATATGTAGGCTTATGAAAACAATTTAATTAAATGTTCATGTTATCATAAAATAAGTATTTGATAGATACCCCACATCATGGTCTAGATTGCCAAATATTCAACACAAAAAGAAAAACATTTTTTTTCTTTGAAGAAACTAAAAATAAAACTATGCTCCTTATTAGTGTAGGTGTGACATGATATGCATTATTATAGTGTGAGCCTATTTTCTAGATTACTTCATTTAGCATAACTAATAATCTCCACAAGAATCTTTTTCCTATTTAAAATGATGGAAATAATTCATATCTCTCACAACAATATTGGAGATAAATTTCATTGTAGTGTGGCAATCAACACATAATGAAGGTTCTTAACAAGTGCAATAATTGTTCTAGGGTTACATCTAACAAACCAAAAGCAATTTACTTTTCACTATGGTGACAAAGAAATAATTATTTTCCACATCACTAAGTAAATGACTAGAATTTGGGGAATACTCTACTACCTTCATCTCCCAAGCCAAATTCTCCAACTTTGTATAGAGCTCCTATGCTTGTGGATGTGATCTATCGTCTACACATAAAGCACACACCATTTCATGGCTTTCAATCCAACCGCATCTAGGGATCCTTTTAATTCCTTTACCATTTATCAATCTCCTTACTATTAGAACTTCACGCCATGAATGCACATTTGCATAAATGTTTGAGAGAAAAACATAAGTCACAACATTTTTAAGATCCAAATAAAAAAGACGATTTCACTATAAATACTCCTAAACATATATTCATATGCACCAAGAAAACACATCCACACAACTATCATAAGTTTAATTGGCATCTTAATAATGAAATTTAAGGTGTCCTCAAGATTATCAAGATTATCAGCATAGAAAAGAAGCTCAACCATGCACACAATGATCAATTGTAGGTGTAATGCAATACGAGTTGTATGACTGAAATATGTACAACCCTCATCCACTAAAGTTGAATAGTTGCATGCACATAAATGTTATTATTATCTGAAACTCAGAGTTATGAATAAAATGGCAGAGAAACACATAAAATGAAGTACTTTCTATTAACTGTTCAAGTAACAAAAACACCGATACAAATAGGACAATAGGTAGACAAAGTCATGTTCAAATACAAACATTGACTATGCTATAATTATTCAAACCTCTACAAGTAGACAACTCTTAACATCATGTATACAAGTGTATTGTATTCTTCTGATGTGTTGTCTATTATTTAACAGAAAGCCCTAAATGCTAACTAAAAACACCAAATATTCAGGTATAATTTCTTACATATTTGGCACTCCCACTTAGCCAGATATTTGTCAATCAGGCTATATTACATTGAATCCTTCTTTGCAAAATTAAAATTTGATTCTCAGTAATGCCTTTGTCAATGCATCTGCCACCATCATTTTAGTTGTGCAGCATTCCATTTGAATATTGTTCTCCTCAATTTGTTCACGGATGAAATGGTATTGTACCCCTAAATGTTTAACCCTTCCGTGATACTTTGAATTCTTTGTGATGGCTATGCAACTTTGGCTATCACATCTCAACACCATTGGTTGGGTCTGGGTAACCCCAATGTTCTGCAATAATTTTCTCAACCAAATCAATTCTTTTGCGGCTTGACATGCTGCTATATATTCTACTTTTGCACTGGAGAGAGAAATGGTTGGTTGTTTCTTACTTGCCCACAAAACTACGCCTCCACTAAGGATAAAACATAAACTTGTAGTTGATCTCTTGCTATCAATGTCCCCTGCCCAATCTACATCACAATAACCTGTAATTTGTAGAGATTTTTCTGAACTCCCACTGAATGTAATCCTGTGATTAGTTGTTCCTTGAAGATATCTAAAAATTATTTTAACTGCTACCCAATGTTGTGGTCAAGGATTGCTGGAAAATTGGCTCACCACGCTTACAGCGCATGCAATATCAGGGCTACTAGAAACCATTGCATACATTAGACTCCCAACAACATTTTGATATGGAACTGTACTCATATAACTTTCTTCCTCTTGCGTTCTAGGACACATTTCTAGTGAAAGTTCCTTACCTACTTCTATTGGAGTGCTTATTGGCTTGCAATCTTCCATCCCAAATTTCTTGAGAATGTTCCTAATGTACCCCTCTTGATTAAGATGGATTTGCTTCTTTTCACTATCTCTTAATATTTGAATGCCCAAGCAATAATGAATCTCACCATAGCTGGTCATTTCAAATTCTATAGCTAATTGAGATTTAAACAAGTCTAACATCTTAAGATCATTACTCAAAATGATGCTGTCATCTACATATAAGGCTAAAATGATCACCAACTCACCAATATGTTTGATGTAGACATTTGAATCAGCATTGCAACTCATGTATCCTTCATTTTGGAGAAACTTATGAATACGTTCATACCATGCTCTTGAGGACTATTCCAGTCCATACAATGTCTTCTATAGCTTGCATACCAATTGTTCTTTACCCTCTTGTATGTAGTCTTCTGGTTGTTCCATAAAAACTACTTCCTTTAAGAAACCATGTAAAAATGTTGTTTTTATATCTAACTAATGCACATGAAGATCCAAGGTTGCTGCAATTGCTAACAAAACTCTTATGGATGTTATCTTGACTATAGGTGAGAATGTGTCATGATAATCCAAACTTGCAATTTGGGAGTGACCTTTTGCCACCAAACGAGCCTTGTAGTGGTCTATCAATCCATCTGACTTATACTTTTTCTTAAATAACCATTTACACCCAATTACTTTTCTTCTAGGTGGAAGACTTGTGAGTTCCCAAGTCTAATTTTTTATGAGTGATTGATATTCAGCATCCATTGCTTTCTTCCAGTCTGCTGCATTAATGCTTTCATGTGCTTCTTGGACACTAAGTGGTTCATCAATTTCTACATGAAGTGCATATGATTCTAATGCTTTTTGAGTGGGCTTTCATGGTCTTGTTGATCTTCGTAACTGTTGCTCTCCTTGTACTTCTCCTATGGGCTATGTGGTTGCAACTTGTAATGGTCTTGTTGGAGTAGAATCCTTATGTTCAAATTCTTCACCAGATCCAAGATCATTGAGCCTTATTTATGAATCCTTTGCATTTTGCATCTTTGCTGATTTGTGCAAAACTGAATTTTCATCAAAAATGATGTCCCTTCTTATTAGAATTTCATGTGTTATAGGATCATAAATTCTGTATCCTTTTGAATTGACGCTATATCCAACCATTATACATTTCTTGCTCTTATCATCTAACTTCCTTCGTTCTTGATCTAGTATGTGTGCATATGCTAAGCAGCCAAAAATTCTCAAATCACTAACACTTGGCTTGCTTCCATGCCATGCCTCATAAGGTGTCTTCTTATGCAATGCAACAGTTGGCAGCCTGTTTTGTAAATATGTTGCAGTACAAACTGCTTCAGCCCAAAAAACATTGGATAATCCACTACTTTTAAGCATGCATCTGGCACTTTCAACAAGAGTCTTGTTCTTTCTTTCTGCCACACCATTCTATTGTGGTGAATAAGGAACATTGTACTCAAGTTTGATCCCTTCCTTTGCACATAAAATTTTGAAAACATTTGAGGTATATTCACCCCCATTATCACATCTAAGTCGTTTCAAAGGTTTTCCTAACTGCTTCTCACCACATGCTTTAAAAATCTTATACATTTCTAATGCACGTGATTTATTTTTGAGAAAATAAACAAAGGTCATTCTAGGGAAATCGTCAATAAAGGTCATAAAATACCTTGCCCCTTTGTGCGACATTGTTTGCATTGGACCACACATATCTGAATGTATGAGTTCCATTTGCTCATTGGCTCTTGTTGCTCCTTTCTTTGAGAAGGAAAATTTATGTTGCTTTCCCAAACAACAACCTTCACACACTCCCAACTCAATTGGAAGAGGCATATTTAAATCCTCTACAATTTGCTCCCTTTTCAATGCCTCAAGGGAATGTGTATTTGCATGTCCAAATCTATGATGCCAAAGCACCGAATTTGATTTTTCAGTATCTGTTGTTGTCAACACCACTTCAGGTACTGTTGCACATAACTTATACAAATTTCCATCTCTTACTCCCTTAGCAATAGTAACTCCTTCCTCATTTCTTAGAACACACACCTTGCTGTCAAATTGTGCAAATATTCTAGCATTGGTAATCTTACTTATTGATAAAAAACTTTTTGCTAGAGTAGGGAGATGCCACACATCTTGGATTTTCTTATGTGCACCATCTGGCATGTTTAGTGAGACATTTCCATCTCCTATGATCTCAAGCTTGTTGTCATCTCCAAGATTGATAGTCTTTCCTTTGGGTACATCTTTATAAGATGTAAACTAACCTCTTTGAGGTTTCATATGTTGAGTTACTCCTGAATCTAAATACCAGCACTTCGAAACACCATAATTTGGGGATGTGATAATTGAAAACAATTGTTCTTTGTCATTGTTTGAAGTCATGTTAGCTTCAGCTGCCTTACTTTTCTTTACCTCATCTACCCATGCTAACCACTTTTTGTATTTTTTTTTTAAATGTCCAGGAGCCCCACAGTGAAAATAGTTTCCCTTATTTTTCTCCTCCTTTGTGTCTTTACCATTCTTTGAGACATTGGACTGAGAGGGATGAAATTTTCTTTCACTCTTCTTCTTTGTTTTGCCCTTGTGTGTTGCTGAAAACAAGGCTACAAGGTTCTCATCAATTAAACCCACATCTTTCCTTTTGATTTCTTCTTGAAGTAGTGTTGCTATTACGTTAGGAAAATCTAGGTTAGCTTGAGTGCTTAGTGCTACTACCACTCCAGAATAGGATTCTGGCAAACTCCCAAGAAGTGTCATAACAACATCTTCATCTGCAATTACTGACCCACACGTGGCCAGTTGATTTTTTAGAGATTTAAACTGGTTTGTGTGGTATGATATCTTATGTGATTCTTTTATCTTTAACTGAAAAAACTTTCTTCTAAGATATAGTCATGTACTAACATCATTTGATTCATATAATTTAATCAATTTATCCTAAGCATCCTTTGTTGTTTTTGACTCACTTACATGTAAAAGCACATTATCACTCAAACTTAAAAGTATACAGGACCGAGCCTTACCTTCCTTTGACTGCCACTTACTGATCAAATCTGCATCTTGGGTGGGCTTAGTCTCAATGCCTTCAACTATATTGAGAAGGTCCTTATTCAGCAACAACATCTACATCCTGAGCTTCTAGAGATTAAATCCAACACCATCAAATTGTTCTACTATCCTTTGAGGATCTCCTGCAACGAATGAGGCCATCTCTCTGTCCTTTTTCTGATACTTCTCTTAGTAGCTTC
This sequence comes from Sequoia sempervirens, assembly GCA_007258455.2. Lineage (NCBI taxonomy): Eukaryota > Viridiplantae > Streptophyta > Pinopsida > Cupressales > Cupressaceae > Sequoia > Sequoia sempervirens. Next base: position 11,287 of record VDFB02067725.1, on the reverse strand, counting down.
AGATTCAACGAACTCTACTAGTAATGCTCTGATACCATGTTATTATTATCTGAAACTTAGAGTTATGAATAAAATGGTAGAGAAACACACAAAATGAAGTACTTTCTATTAATTGTTCAAGTAACAAAAACACCGATACAAATAGGAGAACAGGGAGACAGAGTCCTGTTCAAATACAAACATTGACTATGCTATAATTATTCAAACCTCTATAGGTAGACAACTCTTAACATCACATATACCAGTGTATTGTATTCTTCTGATGTTTTGTCTATTATTTAATAGAAAGCCCTAAATGCTAACTAAAAACCCCAAATATTCGGCTACAATTTCTTACATATCTGACAATAAAACACAAAAATAACCTTATAATGTTAGAGTATGTTCCCAAATGCTTTATTAATTCAAATACTTTGAGGGCATCTTCACAAAATCCATTCTGTGAAACCACATTTCTTTGAAGCATTTCGTTAAACAGTTCATGTACCTTGTCAATGCTTTCATTTTTACCCAATTTCATTTTAATCTTTATCAAGAAATCCACTTTGTTCATATCCTACAATCATGGCATTCCATGAGATCAAATTTCTTTGAGGCACATCGTCAAACAGTTCGCCTACCTTGTGTATGCTGCCACTCTTTGCATACATGTCTACCAGAGTGGTTGCAACTACTACATCTGAGCTAATTCCTCTGTCCTTTATGCTTTGATGGATGTCCATACACTGTACCAAAGCTCCCATTTGGCACAGGCTGCGAGGAACGCTGGCAAAGGTTGTAGAGTTTGGCGTTACACCTGCCAATTGCATTCGCTTGAAAGTTTCTAAAGCATTTTCAACAAATCCATTTAGTGAATATTCTGCAATCAGGCATTCCATGGGAACAAATTTCTTGGAGACATTATGTCAAACAGTTCACGTGCTTGTCTATGCTTCCACATTTTGCATACATGTCTACCAGGCTAGTTACAACTAACATCTGACAATATTGCTCTTTCCTTTATCCTGCGATGGATGCCCATACCTCGTTCCAAAGCTCCCATTTTGGCACAGGCAGGGCGGAGTCCAGCTTTACACGTGCGAGTTACACTTGATTGAAAGTTTCTGATTCCTTTTTAACAAACGCATTTTGTGCATATCCTGCCATCAAAGCATTTCATGGGACCAAATTTCCTTGAGGCATCCTTTCAACCAGTTGGCGAGCTTCCACATATATGAATAATCCCTCTGTGATGGCAAATAAAAACTGATAGAGTTGGAAACCTGGTTGGTGCATATGATGAAAAGGTGAGACGCAGCGCAGGAGCTTTACCAGCATCACCAAAACTTGGGCGGGAGAAACAATTTAAAAACATTGAACTTACGGGCACCTACCCAACTGCATGGATTAACGGCGAACGGGAACAGCCAACGGAAGTGGGACGGGTTAAGAGGGCCCCACCTAATTGCATGGATTAACGGCGAACAGGAACGGCCAACGGAAGTGGGACGGGTTAAGAGGCCCTCACAACGGACACCTAAGCAGTCAACTGCTTAGTGTGTGATGTTTAAGCCAGGCATGATGAATAACGCTGGAGCTTCGGCCTCTTCTTCCACTGACACGACTTCTAACAGTGCTTCCGAATTTCACTTTGAATTAGCTATAAGCTATATAGAGCATGTCTTATCTCCTTTTACTAATGAGGTTAGGGAAAGTTATTTGCTAGATTCTAGTATTCATTTGGGTTTAAATATTTTCAGTTAGCCATTTGTAACAATATTGTATAACCCAGATTTCCATGTACGCAGGGCTCGCCCTCTAAAATCCTGGAGAGCAGAATGAGACTTAGAGATATGATGGCGCCCGTTGCATCAGATTTTTCAAAAGTGTGTGAAGGTATTTCACAGGGTGCGCATATGTTTCCTGATGAGGTAATCTTTCCATTTGATTTTTTTCCTTGGAGAAGCTGAAAATTGAAGTTATTTGCCCCTTTTCTGAAAATGAAACCCCATTAATAAATATTTCTCCGTTTGATCTAGAAATCCCACAAAAGCAATCTTTCGAGCCAAGTTCAGACACTGGCGTCGGGGTTATTGATAGGACTGGGGAATGCACATTGGGCTGCTGTGGGGCTTTTAGTGATAGCTCATGTTATAGAAAGATTCGACAAGATTTCTACAAATGATAGGGAATGCATCGACCTTCTCAAAGGTCTGCTTGACCTGGCTAAGTTTATCAAAATGGTGAAAGATTTTAATGCTGATTTCCACACGGATATTTTAAGAAAAATGAACGAAGCTCTTCATTTGATTTTCAGTGGTGCGATTTTGTGTCATTCCTTTATCAGTTGCAAGAAAATATCCAAGTATGTATACTATAGAACCACCTGGCATCCAACATTTTCCCTTTTAATTTGAAAAACTTCAGAAATTTTTAAAAATGTCAATAGTTTGATATGCAGTCATTAAGGCATTCATTTTTCTGTATTTGTATGGCGTTTATTTTGTACGCTGAAATTTGGAACTGTGTTGATGAACGAAAAGGTTTGTCTTGACAAAGAAAACTTCCGAAGAAATTGGTTATCTCCGCGGCAAAGTCGACAGAATGAAAATCGATATGCTTCTTCAGATGAATTTTATGATTATGTCTTCTCTTACCTTGCACATGTCAAGGCAATGGCAACATACTGATAGTGGAAGGTTGCAGCACCAATCTCCTAATGATATAGGTGATAATTTACAATTCATTTCCCCTACAATTTTCACTTTTAAATGTCGATAAAAGCTGAAATTCCAATAAAAACTATACCCAAAAAGTTATAGCAGTCGATCTGATTTATCAAGCGGAACGGGAACTCATATAGATAAATTATCCCAGTAGTAATAATCTATTACTACTACGGTTTATTTCAATTCGTCTTTTTAATCAGTTACAAATTTGAGATTTTAACTGTGCATTACCAGGTTCATCTGAACGAATAACCCACACAACTCCGCCAGAGATTGAGCCCGCACAAACCCTGTCAACAGGAGCTGCGAATTTACCTATTTTGAATGGGAAGAATGATTCCCAGCCAAGGAAAAGGCTACCAAGAACGATTCTAAACTTTGGGGTATATTTAAAATGTTTTACCAACGGGCTTACAACATTGGTTGTACATAGTTTTCAAGGATGTCGAAAGCCTGTGCGTACCCAATCGTTCAAACAACTTTCCTCCGAAATGAGTATGGAGTTGAATGACGACCATATATCTTCAATGGCAGCTGGAGAAGAGGTTGGAGGACAACCAATCAAGTTTTCTCTCAAGGATTTGCGGGAAGCAACAAACGAGTTTCGGGAGATTCTGGACCAAGGGGGGTTTGGCTATACATACAGAGTAAATGTTTCTTCTTTTCAAGAAATATAGTCCTCTGATAGTTACTGAAATTGAAATTGAAATGATCTTGTAACTTTCTCATTAGAATATCTCTTCCTTTTTGAAGGGAACTTTGACGGATGGAAGGCAAGTCGTAGTAAAGAGATCGCGGGATCAAAGCAGCACACTAGTGGACGAGTTGTTTGTCATAGCAAATCTACGTCATCCAAACATTTTGAATCTGTTGGGGTCTTGCAATACAGGAAACGAGTGTCTGTTAGTCTATGATTATATGCCCAATGGAAATCTCTCAAATTTACTCTTCAGTAAGTTTCATGAGCTTCCCTACATTTGTTTATCTTTGCCATTGGACTGTTTCTGAAATCCCATTGGCAAATGTCAGATCCAGAATCCAAGCAAATGCTTGACTGGCCCACTAGGAGGAAGATCATAGAGGGAGTAATAAATGCACTGATGTACCTTCACGAGAGTGAACACTGTATAGTGCACAGAGACATTAAACCCACCAACATTCTACTTGATAAGCACTTTAACGCCAAGGTCTCAGATTTTGGAATCGCAAGAATGCTTCCAAGAAGGAAACATAGAACCCACGAGGAAGGAGTTTTTGTGAAAATTGGAGAAGTGTATGGTGATACGTATCATTCAACAGGGGCCGCTGGAACACTGTAAGAGCCTATTTTTAAAAACTAATTACTGTGATATATATCATCTAGCATTGTTTTTTTTCTTAAAACATTTAAATGTCAGAACTGGAAAAAATAAATTCAAATCATTGACAATTTTATCAATCATTTTTATCACTTTATTCACATAAAATTAAAAAATTCATTAGTAACTGTTAAATTGTTTGATCTAATAATTTTGCAATAAATAATCCATATATGAACTCTTTATTTGAAGAAACCTTCTATGTAGGAACTCACTAAGCTTTTCTTTGATGCCTGGCAGTGGTTATATAGCTCCTGAATGTATAAGGAATGGTTATGTCACCAAAAAGGCAGACATTTACAGTTTTGGATTGTTATTATTGAATGTGGTTTCTGGCATAAGATGTTTAGAACTCATAAGTATTAATGATGGGATGCGCAGTCTTATAGATCGGGTAATTTTCTAATTATAATGCTTAAAATTTTCTTTCCTAAATTTTTGAATAAATTTAATAGATTAAGATAATATTAGTCTTTGTTTTGTGTGCGTTTGCAGGCATGGATATTACATAAAGAGGATCGCCTTGGCAAGCTAATAGACCCTCGATTACTCAACACCACAGGTTTTGATTTTAAAAGTAGTATATTAAGGACAATAGTCATAGGTCTTTGGTGCATTCAAATTGATCCAGATAAACGACCAACGGCTTCCAGTGCATTGGAAATGCTTACAACAAACAGGAAGATTTCAGGGCCGCCCCAACGATGAGTTAACGATGGGGTTGTCTTGTTTTACAGAACTCCTACCTCTTAAAGGTATAAGTTATGAGTAATTGAACTGTTAAAAACAATTTCAGTTCTAATCTACATTCAGAATTTAAATTGAGTGATATAAAGCTATTTTCATATTGAAATTATGAAATACTGAGTAGGCTACAAACGTTTTTTTTGTGTATTCAGCGATTATTCTCTTAAAGATACAAATGAATTAAATTTGTAGAACTCTTTTCAAGTAATTTTGAGATTTAAATTATCCTCACAGTATCAATTTTGCATGCCAACCTACTCTGAATTATTGAGAATGCTCTTCACTTCACAATTAGGGGAGAGGGGTCCATAGTGGAGCACCCTAACTTCGCGTTTCTCAAAATCTTATGTGGAAATTTCAAATCACTCCAAATTCTGTACAACTGTTTATTTGGAAACTCATGTGCTTCTATATTTCGTTTTAAGGCCACATCATCAAATATGATGCCACATCAGCATGCTTTTTGTTTAGGTATCCAAAAAGGCCCAAAAAAAAGTGAGACCAATAGTGGTGCACTAAGTCATGTTTTATTGGTACGCTGATGTGGCATCACATGATTTGTCACTTTGCATACTTTATGGATATTAAAGTGCTCCACTATGGGGCCCACTGAAGACTACTTCTATTCGCACTATTGGACCCTGCTCCATTATGGGCTCCTCTCCCCTAATGTTATTGATCTTCTCATTTAGAGATGTTTGTTATGATGATGTATTAATCACAATTTGCAAATCCCTTTCAAAAGTTTTTTTTTTTTTAATCTTCATAGAAAGGATAATTGTAATCCCAGAATTATAATTGAGGCCCCAGTTTTATTATTTATTTCATCTTTACCTCTTTTAAAAGTCATCATTGAAAACTCATTATCTTTTACAATATAGTTTGTCCAAAATTTCTTAATGCTATTTTAGACAAATTGTTAAAATTAATCTTATATACTAGCATCTATTTAGCTTAGAAGTCTTAATTGTAGAAAGCTTGTGAAGAGGGTTAGGAATGATCAATGTCTTCTTATATATGTTTTAGGTGTATAATTTGAAACTTTTGGAGTAGAGTAGTACAAAATGATTAGCTTGCATTAAGTAGACTTAAGATATAAATAAAATTTGAAAAGTTGTTCCAATCATATATATGCAACCTTGAACTTAGTCAAGGCTACACTTACATTTTTACACTTTGACAATAAAAATATATTTGAAATAAAAAACATCAAGTTTTCATAGTCTATGATAATGTATTGCTTAAAATTTTTGGTTTGAAATTGTGAATTTTTTTTAAATCAATATTTTGGATCAAATTCCACGATCCATCATTAGGATAATGCATGCAAAAAGAGAGAAGAAGGATGGATCATCCTTATTCTTTTTTGTTGCATGCATTATCCTAGTGATGCATGCAGCAAGAGAGATGATGGATGATGGATTTTGTTTCATATCAAACTCTATGAAATGCATGCAACAAGAGAGAAGAAGGATGATCCATCATTCTTCTCTCTTGTTGCATGCATTATCCTGATGATGGATCATGGAGTTTGATCCTAAACATTTTCTTCTCTCTTGTTGCATGCATTATCGTGATGATGGATCATAGAGTTTGATTCGAAATGTTGATTTAAAATTGTTACATAGTTTTCCTTCTCTCTTGTTGCATGCATTATCCTAACAATAGATCATGGAGTTTGATTTGAAACGTTGATTTAAAAAATTTACGTAGTTTCAAGCCAAAAAATTTTAGCAATAAATTTAATATCTTCAAATATTATGAATAGTAATAATATTTTGTTTCTTAATATCAATACCTATTTATAATGAATAAAAATACTAAACAATCAAAATTATATAAAAAATAATATACTTAAAATATTCATAAATAAATTTAAAAATATTGTTGTCATAGTATTTTTTTTAACAATTTTAAAAACACAACGGTATGAATGAATCTTCCACAAAATTTCCCTGTAATTTTTTAGCAAGATAAGCGTTGTGGCAGAATAGACATCGATGTGATTACTGGATAAAGATGGCTTACGCCACACAGTAAGATTCGTTGAAGCTTCCCTTACTTTTCCGGAAGGAGGCTGGATGTGAGTGGCCACTGTAGTCCATCTCACAAAAACCAATTCTTTCCAGTTTACCGGGAAAAATCGGCTTTCAAGAGGACGTCGCTGGACTTTTTCAAACTTAGCAAAACATCCCCTTTTTATTTTTTGTCCATGGGAAAACTACAAAACGCAAATCATATCAGAAAGCCCAGTCTTTAACCCACATGGGCGCTGTCGTATGCAGTAATTTGGACTTGACAGTGTGGAAATGTCAAATCATCTTTTATAACAGTGAAGATGCCTCCGTCCTTCGCTAAGATGCACTCTAGAATATAAACAAAGATAGGTATATACAATGTCCTGAATATATAAATTCATGCTAATAAAAACATTTAAGAGAAAAATACGTGTATACTAGATGATATTGTTTAAAAAGATCAAATGTAATAATTTTAGTCTTTTTAAATAAGAGGTTATACTATTCAAAATAGAAGATGGGTTTGTTGTGGTCAAATGTACTTGTTTCTTAGATATTCATTATATTTCATTTTTAAAAATGTCAATAATAATTGTTTGAGAGGATGGACTTAAAGAATGTATTATTTGTTCTTCCTATTTATTGATTATGAATAATATTTATGAAGAACAATTCATTATCATCTAATTAATGCAATAAGTAATGAGTAATAGTATTGCTAAATTTATTTCATAAAATCCAACTTCACAATTGTAAAATATAAAATATATAAAAATTATCACGCTATTATTTGACATATGCCCAATTGATACTAATAATTTTTTAAATGACTTGAAATAATTAGAACAATGATCATACATACTAAAAACATTTCTTCATTCCCTTATAATGAGAGAAGCTTTGTATAAGTATTTTTTTTCCATAAAATTATTAAATATTACTACCACTAAGTATGTTGTAGAAAATAATGGGTACATATCTAGTTTGCTGAGATTTTAAAATCAAAATAGAGTATTAGATATTAAATGGAATTGAAATCAACAATAATAAGGTCAAATTTTATATACTAATATTGTTAAATCTAGACTAGGGTAAAAGATTAAATTTTGTAGTGGCGATATGTTGTATTTAATATTTAATTTTTGCAATAAAATTACAATTAATTAGAAGGCTATTAATACCTCTATAATTGAAAAAAGTTGCTGATGTAGGAGCATCCTTGGTTCTTGGCAATCTTGCATCAACCAAAAATACTTTCTTTTAGTTTTTCTCTCTCTCAGTTCATGTTGGTGGATTCATCATATTTTCTCTCTAGACCTTGTGGATCTTGGATTACTTCGTCTACATGTTTACTTTCATTTTTCCAAGATTTGAGCGTGATTGGATATTTTTCTAGCAAGTTATCGCTTCCAGAAATTCATGGCAGTTTCTTGAACTAGCACCGGAATAATTTCAAACTTTTCGGCCAGTTTGATCAATGTGGATCGTCCCCGTGACTTGTGGATCTCGATGGTGTTTTTCTAAATGTTCCTTGGAGTGTCCTCGACCTTCCTTATAGGTCCACAGTTCATTCTATGCACCTGTTGGTGGAGTAATTCAAATCTAAGGCCAACCTATTCCTATGCATGTTACATTTTCCCTCTGGTAATGTGATGATCTTTGGCCAACACATATGTTTCTAGAGTTGCGGATATGCTATAAAGCTTGTAATCGATCATTAGAATAAGTGAAATAGTAGTTGATTGACTAGGTTAAGATTGATCTGAATTGTAGGATTTCGCTCGCATATAGGAGCATATTGGAATGTTGTATACCTCTCATGCTTGGGAGCCGAATCTATAAGCCTGGATGCTGCCGGCTGAATGTAATTGATATAATTGTTAATGAGAATATTTTCATCTGCATTTGCCTCCATATTCTGTGTTGCTTTCTTTGTGTTACTCTTGCTACACGGTCTAGATAGTTCTTGAGGACCCTCCTACCATGGTTGTACCAGATTGGTATCAGAGCCAAATTTGTTCCTTGTGAGATCATCAGAGTTTGCGAGGTCCTGTTGAAGATTTTTTGTGGGGTGGCAGATTGAGGATCTGACCTGCAGCTATAGAGGACTTGTGTAAAGATGGCGAGAAGGAGAAATGGTAGAAATGGAGCGTGTGGAAATGCAGACCCAACTTTAATGGAGATGTTGAGAGGAATTGCTACCAGATTAGATGTAGTCAAAATGGCCCAAAAAAGAGGTCGACCAGTGGATGATATAAGTGATGAAGAGGTAGAAGTACAGGATGAAAGAGGAAGAGAAGAGCAACTTGGACTAGACCAAGGAGAAGAAAGGTTCATAAGAGTCCTAACCAGAGCGAATACAATACCACATTTCAATCCACCAGATTATAATGGTAAGTTGGGTTCAGATGTATTGTTAGATTGGATAACAGAGATGGAAAAGTATTTTGAATTTGAAGGTACCTTTGAAGATAAGAAGGTGAAGTTTTCTTGTACAAAGTTGAGAGGAAATGCATGCTAGTTTACTTTTTACCATTCATATTCAAAAATTGCATCAAAATTATATTTCAAAAAGTGTCATATAGTTCATTAATTTTCCTTCATTGCACTTGCATTTCAACATTAAATTATGGAAATTTATGTCACATAAGTTATAGTTTGAGATCTGAAATAGAAAACACATATAATCACTCACAAATTTCATTTTTCAATTTTAAAAAGTCTTGTACCAGAACCCATTCACCACTAGGCGAATGAATCCTTGGAGACCTACAAAAATCAACTTTTCTGAGCTTTTTTTTGGTTTTCTGCACTTCCTAGGCATGCTGTTAACCTACTATATCAGTTTGGAAAGTTTCATGAATTTCTATTTTATGTATCTAGGTCAAATCATCAATTTAGTATAGTCATTTTTAATCATTCTAAAAAAAAATTAGTAGCAAAAATCTCTAGATTTGAAAACATTTACATTCTTGAAGCTTTGCATAATATGGATAAAAGTACTTTTCACTTAAATGCATACACAACGTTTACATTCAAGAAGCTTTTCATAAGTTTGATAAAAGTGCTTTCCATTTTTGGATACACATTGTTTGTATTCTTGAGGCTTTGCATAAATTAGATAAAAGTATTTTTCATCTTTGGATATACATTGTTTACATTCTTGCAATATTGCATAAGATGGTTAGAAGTACTTTTCATTTTTGGTCAAATAATGCTAGTATCTTATCTTTCTAAGTATTCCAAGGAAAAGTTCATCTCTCCTCCTTGTGAGAATGTTTTAGTGAAAGAGAATACAATGGACAATCACGAAAATCAAATTTGGTCTTCTTTTAATATCTCTCCTATTTCTAAAGAAGATATTTTGGTGTTAGAATATCAAACCAATGAGAGTTATTAGGATCATATTTGTCTCTCTTCACCTAGGGAAAACATTATTGAACAATAGAATACCATCATTGATAAGCAAGACAATCCAACCATTGATAACTCCCTTGTGATCAAGTTATTTAGAAGAACCAAGCTTTGAATGTCATGAACATCTAGTTTGTAGCTCTCCTAAAAACTCTCCTTCTAGGGAAGATATCATGGTGGAAGAAAATGATAACATTAAGACATGTCTTTCAAACAATAGTGATGTGGCTTCCTTATATTAAGATGATTAAGTGACAATAGACTCCTCTTCACTAAGAGATCATGAACATAAGGACAATCCTTTTGAGGTTATGCACATTAGATATCCCTCAAATCTATCTCTTGAGCCATTTATTACCATCTACACACCCTCACATCAACCTCAAATTCAAAACAAACCTGTGCTCATCCTACAACAACATAAAAAAAATCCTTCACTTTATGATAACAATGCTTCACAACAACGGGTTACAATACCATTGCTCACACATACAATACAAGGGACAATAGGCAACAACAAAAAACTTTGGTTTCATTACCTTTGCCTCAACCTATCTTTCCTAGCACTCCTCGTTTTCCTTCGAATAGAATGGAAATGAATATGATCTTGTTGAACAACTTAAGAATACAACCGCTAAGATATCCCTATAGGATCTTATTCAAGCTTCACCAAATTACCATAATATGCTTCAAACAACCCTGCAACAAGTTATGGTTCATCCTAATACAAATTCAAATGATGTGGCAGCACTAGTTCAAGGAATGAATGAGGTTAATTTAGATATTGTTTCTCACCAAAGAGAATTACCCTCCTTGGAAGTTCAAAAATGACATGATGCATTCATGATAATAGCCTATGTTAATTTAATCGCAATAAAGAGAACCCTTGTTGACAATGGTTTGGCCCTTAATATGCATAATATGATACTTTTGGAGAAGATTGATATGGATGAGAGTGACATTATCGCTGATTCTTTGTCTATCTTTGGATTTGATAATATAGGAAAACAATTGCTTGGAGTCATCAAATTCCCTATTAAAG
>VDFB02067724.1:0-31744 GCA_007258455.2 Sequoia sempervirens | reverse complement strand
TAAACAATAACCTCAACAAGTCGGCCACAAAACATAATGCAGTCCTATCCAGGAAATAGAGAGGACCCAAAGAAATCTTATCACATCTTCTAAAGTGATCCCAAACATTAAACACGTTGGCGCACAACATCCCAAGTCAACAACAAGGAAACATGAAGATGAAATGTGCAGCACATTACCAGTCGGCCCAAAAACACACTTTCAACTGAATTTACTCAACGCGGTTCTCAACAAGATAGGTCGGGACCCAAACACAACCTCAAATGTTGGCACAGCCCCCCAAGCAAGAGAACAAGCCCTATCAACCAAACATCCACAAATTTCCCACAAAACCAACTCAAAACATTATGCAACACCAAAGAGATCAACCATTGTTGTGCAGACCACAAAGGGACATTCCATGAACATCCAACAACATTTCCAAATACTTATTTCACACTATCATTCCACAAACAGCCACTGCAAACCAAACATAAACAAAACACTTCAACTTAGAAGCCCAGAAGACACTGCCAACAAATAGAACATTAACAAACCAACTTGCGGTAAACACCATCACATGAAATCTGAACTAAGACACTGCACAGACACTAAAAGCACATTCACCAAACCGCGGGAGCAGAAACATCAATGCAAAGAAATTCAAAGCATTTTCTAAACCAGTCCTGACAAGCAACAAAAACTACCAACCCACTACAATTACCAGAAACCTTCTTGGCAACATAGGTGACCTGAAAAGATAGGAATGCAACATCCACAGAGCATAAATGTTGAATCCCAAACCACAAGACCATATCTTCAAGATAGAGGAATGCGGAGCATTCTCCCAAACAGTCTTCAAAGCAACTTCATGTAGCAAAAACTTTGATCAATATGCGGAGACCAAAACATCCTTGTAGCACACATACTTCCTCAGGAACAATAGGAGAGAGCATACAACATACTAGAGACCATCAGCAACATCTCTCCAATTTCAATATTACTTCTAAACCCTCATCTTATTGCTCCTAATCCTCATCTTAATATATCATCATGATATCATCTCTTCTGACAGCAACCATACTCAATACATCTTTACATGTCACCAAACAAGGCATGACATCCAACTGTGAACATCATCATCATACATACATCAATGACAAAGCAGCAACACAACATCATAGAGTATCAACAACATACAACTGTAAGCACCAAGGACAGCCCAGCAACACAACATCATAGAGAATCAACAACATACAATTGTAAGCACCAAGGACAACTTAGACTGATAGCCCAAACTGAGCGTTGACATAATGACAACCAATTCCAAAAAACAATCTCACAAACATATGTGCAATAATCTCCCAAACAAAGTGTTGACATCAATGACAACCAATGCCAAACATATGTGCAACAATAAGTAGTGGATAAAATTTGGAGTTGGAAGATTCCTTTCCAATCCTAGACAATTTCTTACGACACCTCATGAGAAATTTTTCAATAAAAGACACCATGGACTTCCTAATGAAGTTTGGCTCCTCTTTGTCATTGTCCTCAATAGTTTAGCATAGCAAAATTTGAAAAACCAAGAGTTGAACATTCAGCAATTAGCAATGAGTTGAGGCCACATTTAGATTTGTATGAAAAGCAAGAAATTTACTAAAGAAAGAAAGTAAGAAATTATATTAATGTCCATGGATGACCAAAAGTAGGTTAATGGGACTCAAGAGAACACCAATATACAATAGAGAGATGTTGTACCCAAACCCAATTTTTTGCTTCATTAAGGCATTTTGCTTAAAAGAGTCTAAACCTTGTTAAAATGATGTCAAAATACAATTTTTGGGCAAGTCAAGTATGGACTTTGGTCAGTGTCATGTCAGTCATCAGCAGCAATTGGTCAATACCTGGAGGTCAAAACCTGAACCTGGGACTCAAAGCAGGACATGTTATGATGGAGAAGTGCTTCACGACAGAATTATACTCCTACAAGGTCAATTCAGTGGCCAGAACAGTGTTTACAGAGGCAGAAACAGATGAAGATATTTTGCAGAAAGTAGATCTGCGCCCCTGTAGCCCAAGGGCGCCCTTCTTTTTGAAGGATTAGATTTAGTTGCATGTGCTTACAAATGTGTTCAATCTCTTTAGAATTAGTCTGGCTTTTCGACGAGCTATCAAGCGAGGTCATCCGAAGCACAGAACTCCGGTAATTGAAGTCAGAAGCTAGAGGTATGAGGAGGTTGCATGTCATAGAGGACTGTCAAATTTCAGTTTTTGCGCCCCTGTAGTCCAGGGGCACCCTTGAATTTGACCCCTCGGATGGATGAATTTGCAAATTCCATTTCCGGGGAATCTTTTCTGATCTAGTCTAGCTTCGCGATGCACCTGTTCGCAAGATCATCAGACAAGCTAAGTGACCGTGGCAGTGGTTCTACTAAGCACGTAAAACGGAGGGTGGATGAATATGAAAATGTCAACCTGTACCTCTGTAGGCCAGGGGCGCCTAGCCTTTAGGCCTGCCACATGGGGTCTTTTGCAATCACAATCTTCACGAGACTTGTGCGGAATTACTCCAGCTATCCAACGAGTCAAGCCATCAGCCTCCGGGATTCGGCAAACGCTTGTACGTGAAGGGTCGGTGTAGAGTGCTGAAGAAATTAGACAACCAGGAAAATGGTTAAGTGTGGGAAATACACACTCCCTTGGAAAAGGTCCCCTTCTTTTTGAGGTCTTAGAAGCAATTTTCTCCCTTCGTCACCTCCAGAGACATCTCTTCTCAGTGCTTCTAGCTACGCAGAGAGATTGTTGGTGCACGAATCGGAGCACTCCAGCTCTCGGTGTCAAGGGTCAAAATATGGCGTCCGAATGAAAGTTACACTTTCGTCAAATTAGTGATTGCGCCTTCACAAGCTAGGGGCGCCCTTGCTTTTGAGGTTCCTAATGCAGCTTTCAGATGCCTTACATATAGTCGTTGGATGCAGAATTCTTTCAGTCATGCAATGAACCTACCATCCAGTCAGTGCGGGTCATCATTCACCAGTAGTGGCAATTTGAAGCATGAGATGGCAAAACAAAGAAATGGCCAAGTCTAGAGACCTTGCATCAATAATCAAAGGCGCCTAATTTTTTGAGGTGTCAAACGTTGTTTTTATCAATTGTAGCTCCCAGCAGACATGTCATCTTTGCTCTGCAGGCTTCGCAGTGGATATCTTAGCTCAGTCACAGCATCACTCAGGCATCCAGAAATCAAAGCTCAACAGAGGCAACTATACCTTTCAGTGAGCTATAAAGTAGGAAGTTAGCAAAAAATCTCATAACTTTTGCAAATGGATGCCTAGAGAGTCAAATTTGGACTTTCCGGAATCAGTGAATTTTTCTGAGCATAGCCGGATGCAGAGATTTCAGTTAACTCATTAAAATAATATTAAATTTCAGTCGTTTGCATGTCAGCTTTAAAAAGGCGATTTTGCTCAATATTCTAATATTAGCGCCCTTTGTGATTTTCAATTGCAAATTTGCATGTAAGGGTAACTAAGTATTTTAATATTATTTAATTTTTGAGACTCCGAGTCAGTGACAGTTGAACAAAGTGTGATCCAATCAGAAGATTTCTTTTGAAATCGGGGTTTTATTCTTGGAGTGGTGCCATTAAGCAATGAATTTGTCCATTTATTCAAGATGGCGTCCATTCTTCTCTCACACAGTTGAAGATCAAAGTGAATTTTCTCATTTGGGTGAGTGAATTCTTCAGCAATCAGTATTCGAAGGCATCTCAAATATCATTTTACAAATTCCCTTGCAGGTACAAGTCCAATATAATCAGCAAAATTCAAGACAAGAGGGCGATTTTGGCAGAGGTAGAGCATTAAAACTTCTATCTTCTGTCTTAATTTCTTCTAATCTCATCTTAGGTTTTCTTCCCTTGTCCAAGATTCAGCGACTTTTGACAAACCTGACCATCTGGATTGGTTGTGCACAACTTCCTCTACAAAACCCATGTGTTAGATTTTTTCAGGAAAATTTACTCCAGAGCTTCAATTCTCGAAGCTTTGATTTTCTCAACTGAAATTCATTTGCATGGTGGAGTAAAAGTCGATATTTTTTGAATCTGACGTTGTGGATTGTCTTAGAATCATCTTCTGGACAAAACCCATATTTCAAATTTTCTCAGAAAAGTTGCCCCCCGCAGCCCTTGCTGCCCTCAGTTGTTTTTTTCATAAAAGCTTTTGCATGTCAAGCTAAACGGTGTTTTTGCGCAATTATGATGTTGTGGGTTGTCTTAGAATCAATTTCTACACAAAACCCATGTCTCAAATTTTTTGGTGAAAATTGTTCTCCGACAGGGTATTTTTAGCCTCGTCAAGTGACTTTTTAGCTTTCCGAAGAAAGTTGTCAGAATATAGTCGAGTTTACAGTCAACGAGCAAATTTTTTAGAATATAGTTCACGCAAACTAATTCAAGACCAAATCGATCTTATAACTCATGACTTCATCAGAAAAGCTGACACTGATTTGTATCAAGCGCATCCGGAGGGTTGATAGGCATAGTCACTCAAGTCCACATGGTTTCATGCCTTGTATAGTTGATAGCCTTCCAAGGCTAGTTTAGAGGGTTGATACCGTTGGAATTCAACGTGTGCGGCAAGTTTGTTTGCATTTCTCACAATCAAAGGGTTTGCAATCAAACTTCGTAGTTTCGTCATGCGACACTCTTCCATAGAGAAAGGCGTGAAAAACGTGCGAAGTGTCAGAAGCATAAAGCTACAGAAGAAACAGTGGCCATCACTTCAGTTACGGAGCCCTAGTGCAGTCAGAATCTCAAAAAGATCAGTTTTGCCCTAGTGGGTCTATTATGCTTTTTGAGAAGCATATTAGGAGCTCTGAAGTCATCAATGGAGGTCAGTCAGCTGTTGGGCGTCAAATTCAACACGCAAGCACTAAGCAAAATATGAGATGGCGAACATGCACGAAGAACGAAGAATGAAGGTGGAATCCATGAAAATTTGGCTGTCTGCTTGACATGGGCGCCCCAAGAGGAAATAGGCGCCCATCTTTTTAGGGCACCAAATGGTGAAATTAGGGTTTGAGATTCCAAGCAAAGTTGCTCAGTTTCCTTCTAGCTCCGCAACGAATCCGGCAATGCAGTCATCGGATCACCCAGTTGCCCGGAATTCAAGGTCGAACAGAGGCTTTTTAAACAGAATACAGAATGAAAATCACGAAAAAGTTTGAAAAGTTTCTAAGTCTAGGGCAAATGGGCACCCCTAAAGGAGATAGGCGCCCAAGTTTTTGAGGGCTCAAACAAATGAATTTGCAGACGAAGCCCTAACGTGACTTCTTCAGAGTTGATCAAGTTTTCCAACGAGACCTTCAGCACGTTAAACGGAGTTGGCAGTCACTAGATGTAGCAGGTTGAATGGAGGGTCTGATAAGAGCTGAAAACCAAAATTCAAAAGCAAATGTGAAAATTGCAAAAAATTGGCTAAGTTTGGTGAAGTTGGGCGCCCCAGCTTGCTAGGGGCGCCCAAGCTTTTGAAGGCCCAAATTCAACTTTCTGCAGATGTGACTCCCAGAAGACCCCTCTCAGAATCTCCTCAGCTCCGCAACGAGCCCAACCATCAACCAATCCGAGCTTCGGGTCATCAAATCTGATGAGATCATCTGTAGAAGAGAGTTGATGAAGAAATGTTAAAAATGGCTAAGTCTGGTTAAGATGGGCGCCCCTGGAGAGAAAGGGCGCCCAAGGTTTTGAGCTCTGAAATGATAGAATTCACCAATGCGGCCTCCAAGATCACCTCGTCGGTTTCAGTCAAGCTATCCAACGAAATAGACAGCCAGTCAATCAGATCAGCGTAGCTCCCAGAGTCAAGATTTCATCAGAAGATCAAAGGGAAAAGGAAGAACTTGAAAATCATAAAAATGGCTAACTCTGGACAAAATGGGCGCCCCTTGAGGAAATAGGCTCCCATGAATTTGAAGGTCAAAACAAAGTTTCTCGCCAAAGACGCCTCCAGAACAATCTTCTTAGAATCAGTCAGGCTACGCGATGAATCATCCAGCTCGCTTGTCGGATCAATCTAGAAGCCAGAGATCGAGGTCAAAGTAGGGGGTCAAAATTGTGAAAAGTTGAAAATTCCTAAAAAATGACTAACTCTAAAGCAAG
Organism: Sequoia sempervirens; assembly: GCA_007258455.2. Classification (NCBI taxonomy): domain Eukaryota; kingdom Viridiplantae; phylum Streptophyta; class Pinopsida; order Cupressales; family Cupressaceae; genus Sequoia; species Sequoia sempervirens. Next base: position 25,602 of record VDFB02067724.1, on the reverse strand, counting down.
TTGGCGCCCCTGGTGAAGAAGGGCACCCAAGTTTACTTGCCTTAGTCAAATTTTCAAAAGTTTCAAAGTTGCAAGATGAAGAGAATGTCCAAGTTCATCAAACCAGCTGATTTTAGGGTTTTGAAGATTAAAGCAAACCTATTTCAAACCCTAAGTCTATTTAAGACATCTCTTTCATTCAAAACTCATCATTTTTGCAGGTGGCATCCAAAGGAGAAAAGTAGAGCAGCAAATTTGAAGTGATATTTCAAGATTCAAAAGCTCAAGGTTGCTGATTTTTATAAATAATTTTCAGACTAGCAACATAAACCCTTGCTTTTTCATTGCTTTTTCATCCAGAAGATCAAATTTTTGAAGAAGGCTAAGATTTTCAATTTTCAGCCATCTGGGTCTTATCATCTCATTCTTCTAAAGAAATTTTCAAGAAATTCATCAAGTTGCAGCAGCTGTTTTTTATTTGCATGCCAGTGAAATCCTTTGTGTATTCAATTTTTGATCATCTGGGTCCTCTCAAAACAGTCTTCTGAAGAAAACCCATATCACAGTGTTTTTTCAAGAAAATTTCAAATTTTAGGGTTGGCTGCTTTTTCGATCAGCCCTCAGTGTTTTTTCAAATCTGATCAACTAGGTCCATTCCTAATTACATTCTAAACAAAACCCAGGTACCAGCTTTTTTCGTGAAAAATTGAAGAAATTAGGGTTTGTTGCATTTTCAGTCTAAATTCAATTTTTTCAAAAATGGATGATCTGGGTTGTCTTGAAACGAGATTCTGAACAAAACCCATATCTTAAAAAAATTTCGAAAAATTTGTCCGTTGGAGGAAGAATCAGCATTCTAAAAATAGAAAGTTGCTCAAAACTTGTCTGAACTTAGGCAAGTTTATAGTCATTCTTCAAGATTTTCGAAATGGAATACACTCCCAATGATTTCAAGACCAAATCAGCTCTCTACCACGATTTCATCAAAACAGCTGAGACGGACTTGCATCACATCAAGCCGGTGTTTGATCTACACGCTTTGGAGAGCGCAGGCAACACTTCAATCAGAAACCTGGGACACTCTAGACTCCTCACAGCAGCATCTATTCCTATTTCAATTTAGAGTCTCGAGTTTGTAATCGCTTGCATCAAGCATTACAATCCGACTACAAGGGAGATTCAATCAGTTGATGGCAGATTGATATGCAGTTTGAGACTTGATGTGATCGAGAGATGCTTTTCCATTCCCCCTTGGCCTGAAAGTGTAACTATCTCAAAGGGCGAATGCGAAAAGATGTGGAAAATGCATAAGGATAAGTATAGTAAGAAGATTGCTAAGAGGTGAATGAATGAAAAACTTAAGTTTCTGCCAAGACACATTTCCATGATGTCAACAAAGTTTGAAAAAGTGACCAATGAGGTCGAAGATTTCTTAAGATCAATTGCAAATGGAGAAGATATCTTGGAAAAGCGCAACTTTGCTATTGATGGAATAGATTGTAACGACCTATCCCTTGCGTAAATTAAAATTTTCCAAATCTCACTTTAAACATGTAAAGGTAACAAGTAATAAAGACAATACAATAAAAAATTTCCTTTCTTTATTGATAAATATGTACAAGTTACAATATATTTCCACATGAATTTCATTTTCATTGCAAATATAAATTAGAGTTCAAAAGTAATACAGTTACATACATAGCTCGTAAGTTTTTGCACAAATAGAAGTAAGAAGGTCCAGGAGTCTGTCCTTTCAAATCTTGGCACATCGGCCGCTTGTTGTGGAGGAGAAACATCACTCGGACGCTTTTCCGCCAACCACGGACTTATAATGCGGTCCCCCGCACACCTATCGTTAGATAGATGGCCCTCCCTTCGAAGAAGAAATTGGTAGGGTATCCTTTAACGATTACCAACTGAGCTTAGTGTTGTGTCCTACACAACTAGAACCTTGCTATTTCACAATCTCGAACTAGTACTCGAATCACAATGAACAGACAGGGTAGTCTCAACTATCTCACACCTAAGTGGATGTCGTACCTTTCACTACTTGGGCCAAAGTATTCTCATTCAGTACTTCGAATGATGGTCATCTATCATAAACACTACTCAGGGCCGATTTGACTTTGGGCTATCTTACTCTACGCGTAGGTTATGTCCTTCAATGGGTTCAGTTTATCCCAGACTTCCTACCTCAAATAGTCTACTAAGAAATGAGCCAAGCAACAAGCATCTTATATCCTAACTCCTGATTCCGGAAATCTTGATCCTAGGAGTGAAGCTTGTCAGAGTTAACCTATTAACATAAGCTAAGGATCATACTTGGTTTGACGTCATTTCATTCCTAGTAGATATTAATTACCCTACGTATTCTCCATATACGAAGATCATACAAAAATGCAATATTCATTCAAATGCATATAAAACCTTCCTTTAAAATCTTTCTCCATTATTTCCCTATAATGCATGTTAAGTAGAGCTAAACCCTTAAGCTCCTTAAACATTTAATCCCCTTTTCACAACCCCTTTACCCTTAAGTCCCTTATTCATTCTACCTTTAAATGCATTGAATTCCCTTTTACATTTACCCTTAAATGCATTGCTTATGAAAGTTTAACAAGACAGTACTAATTAACTTGAGCTACTTGCAAACAACAATTACAAGACCAAGAGAATGCAGCATTTCAAACAAAGAATCACAATAAAATAGATTTCATGCCTGATATTTAAAGCTCCTTCTCCCAACACAGCTCTTCTTGACACTTCTTCAGCAAACTTCCAGAATTCCAAATGAAAATGACTTCTTTGCTAGTTTCTCAAACTATGGAGACCTTTCAAGACACTCTTCACAATTTGCACTCCTCTAATTAAAGTTTAATTCATCTATGGCTTCACTCCACTCAAAGCTTAAAAAGGATTTAACTCTGTAATATGATAATGACTGGAAAAAGCTCACTATATTTCTCTCACTCAGCATACAGGAAATGCAGCAAATAGGGAAAACACAGCAACTCAAAAGAATAGATATGGAAGCTCTCAAGATATTGTGAAACTCGCATTCAGCAAGAGGTATGTTGAGAAGAATGAAATGGTGTCTTATTTATAGAGCCAGAAAACCAACGCATTCCACTTCTCAAGGCATTCAAACTGCCACATCTAAGATTTGAGAAACTTCTTGACCGATTTGTGGCGAAATTCTTAATTAAATCATTATCCTCTTCAACAAACATCACATGGCGAATTTCCTAGGTCGACAGCTCCAGGCGTCTTCAGATTTTTAAGGTATTTTGAAGCAATAAGTTAGGAAGTTCGTTCCAGATGAAAAGGTCAAGACTCAAATGTTCCCATGTCACCATTTTGTGGCCTTAAGATCAGCATTCGGGTTATTTCTCAGACCAGGTCGCAAGCCAAGCGCAAACCGGACGCATTTTCTTCTGGCGCGCGACTTTCTCCATGAGCTTTTGAAAATAAAACGTATTTTCTTCTTTTTCAAATGTTCATTAAGAATAATTTCGACTTCTCTTGTTTTAAATATCTCAAGCAAAAGACTCGATTTCTATATATTCTGTGTATGTCCCATGAAATGTAGTCCATCATTTGATATATTATACACTGCATTTGTAACAAATTTACTAGATCATAATATTAGAATATTGTTTTTACCTCAGACATCAGGCGGAATGTGTACAAATATACTCTTGTGTATACGTATGTATGCATATATACATGTCGACACATGTGTATGAGCATATCCGTCTGCTTAGATATGTCTATACATATAGATACGTGTACACAATGTATAGATGTATGTGCGTACCCAATCAATCTTTAACACATATCTTTCACATCATTCATACAAGGGTCACAGTATAGCAAGTCTGACATTAAACAATCATAACTCCTAAAGCACAAAGAAATGAATTCAGACTTCTAATGTCAATAAACAAGCCTATGGATGACTTACCCTTATCTCGACAAACAGACTTGGCTTACTCAATCTATAGTATGTGTGTGTATGCTCAATTGGTACTCGTTACTGTTTACCCGACCAAGCTCCTCCCCGAGTGATATCTCTCCTCTGCTTGGAGGAATGAACCTGTTTCCTACACATCATGACATGACAACGGAAGTCATATGCTCATAACAAGGTAAAAACATCTCACAAGTTAGAATAACATTATTCCATAATTGTATGCAACATTTAATCAAGAATTAAATCAATAGAAGTAACAATCAAATGAAACCATCATTTAAACAGAACACCATTATTGATAACAAGTACATCATTGTTTTATTCATCATATTGATTCATCTGTTACAATCAATTTGCCCTATGAAATAATAGCTACAGAATTCGGGGTGTAACATAGATGCACCTGATCGAGACATAGTTTCCTGCTTTTTAGCGGATGTGATTGTGATTTAAAGCGGCTTTCATCTAGAAGCTTTCTTTCCACTTTCTTTCTATTTCTTGGAGCAATTCTTATCAATTCTTCGAAGAAGAGATAAGATAAATTGTAATAGTTGGCAGTCCCTGCTTTTTCTACTTTCTTAGGTGTGTGTTGTTATCTTCTTTCTAGATTTAGAAATAAAGCTTGCTTGTTGAGCAAGCCCTAGATTGTGAAAGCAAGGAGATTTTAGGGTTCCCTACTCCTCTGCTTACCTATAAATAAGAGTCTTTGTTCATTGGTTTTCTTTAACCATGCTAGTGATAACAAAACGCTAAGCCTAAGTGCCTTCTATTTGTTATTCAATGTTGTTCAATTGTTTTATGATAGCAAATTGTTGAGTCTCTTTTAGCCAACAAGTAGTTATTGTAATTGTTGTTCCTATTGTGTAAGAACAAGTTTTGCAAGCTTCTTTAGCTGCAAGCTCTTGTTCCAAGCATGTGTTAAGTAATTTTTGTTCCAGAAGTTTGAGAAATAAAATCATGAGCCTCCTTTGCCTTGGTATAACGTCTCAGATTTCCGTTATTTGTGTTATGCTTTTGTGATCTTAATTTCAGCTTACATTGAAGTGTGTAGATGTATGTTGAGAAAGAGTTCTCTTAAGCCTTTGTCAGAGAATCAACCTTGTTCATTTCTAATTTCTCTTGCTCTGTGTATTACTTGAGAAGTTAGAAATGTCTTTAGCTTAAGTTAGTCGTAGTTGAAGTTCTTAATTAGAAAATCTCAGCTGCGGTGTTTGTGTTTTATGAACCTTGTGCTCTAGCTGAACCAAAAAGATTGGCAAATTAGTTTTAATTTACTTTCTTTCATACCATCAGCAAGAGGGAGCTTCCCCTCCAAATTTGAAGAGCAGTTTTACTGTGCATAGCTGTCTATTTCAAATACGCATTCCAGAGGTGCGAATTTAAACGCCAACACAGAGATTTCCAAGATTGCTCAAGTTGCTGACAAGCAATGAATTGGCAGTTAGAACATGTGATGACCTCAAATGGTGATGTAGTCACTAACCTCGTGGAGGGGTTACTTGCTCGAAATCACGGCAAGTGAACTCCAGGTCCTACCTTTCAGGATAGTCATCAGACACAGTGGTTAACTCAACGCTTCTTTCTGAGTTAACTCGTTCCACATCTCATGCATGTCTATCTTGGAAACATCTATGTATGGTTGGAGTTTTCATTTAGGGTTTTGTTAACTGATGGTAGTTTTCCAGTTAACTTGCTTTCAATAAGGACGTGCATGCTTGCACATTGTCCATTTAGATTAGATGTTTCGGTTAACTGATGGTAGCTTTCCAGTTAACTATATAGTTTGCTTTATTAGGTTTTAGCAATAAAATCTTGCATGCATGCAAGACTATAGTTCACTCAAGGTGATTTTAGGGTTCCCTACACCTTTCGATGTCTATAAATAAGAGCTTTCAGCTCAATTGTAAATAACTTTTGCACGAGAGAGTAATATATGTTGTGCCCACCTTGCCTGTAATATTGCTTATTCTATATCTATTCACAAGTTTTTGCTATAATGATGAACTGTTATGCCACTTGGGTTTCATGCTGTTATTATGGTGAATGCTTATCTTAGTTAAATATAGTGGCTAGTTTGATCATAAATTGTATGCATGTTTTGTCTATGCAATTTACTGTCCTAGTTGGCTATTTTTTATGTTTTGTTTCTAATAAGCCTATTCAGAAGAGCAAATAGTTGCGCCCAACTTGCCTTCATGTTGTGAATCTGTACTCAAAGCTTATAGTTTGATGTGTGTGCCAATAAACTTATTCAGTCTAGCAAATAGTTGTGCCCACCTGTTGTGACCTTTTTCACACATCGCCCCATTCAAGATGGGGACCCCTAATTTTTGCTCCATTCTAGTCTTTTGGCTTTGGTTTTCGTCTCTCTCTCTCTCTCTCTCTCTCTCTCTCTCTCTCTCTCTTTTCTGATGTCTGCCTTTTGGGGGTAGGTCCGCCATTGAGCTTAAGCGTAAAATTTTGGCCAAGTCTGAAGATTAGGGTTTGTACTTTCCAGCCAATCTAGGGTCAAACGAGGTGAATAAATTGAAAACAGAGATTAACATTGCTGTCAGTATGCTTCCTGCAGACTCTCAGCTAAATTTCATCAGATTCTAGTCACTTACTATTTTTAGTAAGTGTGTAATTCAAGGTATTTTCTTAGCATTCTGGAAGGTTTCGACAGTCACACTGCATTCAAAGCATGTCAAGCTACTCATCTACAAAATTTGAGCTGAAACGGACAACTTACTATTTTTAGCAGTCCAGCTTCTGAAGCAAATTTCAGGGGTTATATGCAGAATTCCTTAATGCATGTATGAGGATTCCTTCTGGGTTTCCATAGACCTTCGCGATGGTATAACATGCAAAGTGAGATAACGACTTTCAGAGTTCAGCCTTCGGAGGCTATTTTTAGGGTTTGCATGTCTGCATATTCTTTATGGGTTTTTCGAGAGCTTCGCAGTGATGTGACATGCAAAGCGAGATAATCACTTATTCATGAACTTACTATTTTTAGCAGATGCATTCCGACAGCCGCCTCCCAGCACTTCAGAATCACAAACTGATCGCAATGCAACGGAAACAAGGATAAACGGAGTTCGATTGATATGCATGCAGGTCAAATTAGGGTTTCTAGCTTCGGGACCCAAAAAGAGGAGTAAAAAGTCAGAATTTTCGAAAACCGGTGTATACCACCGCGATCAGCATCTTTCAAGCTATCCGTTGGTAAAATTTGAAGGCAAACGGAGCACTTACTATTTATAGTAAGTCATTTCAGAAACTGGCTAAAAATAGAAAGTCAGCAGCAGGCGCCGATGTCAACAGGTAGGTCACGTGGTGAGGAGCAGATCATTCGAATTTCAAGTCAATCGGAGTTGTGGAGGTATCAGAAGCAAGCAGTTACTATAAATAGCAAACCACCTTCAGAAATGGGCTAAAAATAGTAGGCTAGCTCAAAATAGCAGTATCAACGGGCTGACGAAGTCATGAAGATCCAGTGTTCAAAATTTCAAAGCAATCTGAGCCTCTGAGATATGAAAATCAAAGGACTTACTATTTATAGTAAGGCATGGAGAAGCTGGCGAAGACAAGGAAAATGGCTAAGTCTGAGACTTCATCCTGCACCACCATGAAAATGCGCCCATCTCAGCTGGAAGCCAAGAAAATCTTTAAGTGTTTGAAATATCCTCCTGCTACCTCCATATACGCCCAAGGAAGGATGAAGAAACATAAAAATTTATGAGTTAAAGCTTCATCCCCCTCACATGGCCAAATGCGCCCAACTCAAGGTAGTGGCATGCAATGAATTTTTGTTAAGGCTTCATCCTCCACCACCTAAGAAATGCGCCCATGCTTCAAAGAAGGTCAAAGAGTCAACATGTTTATCCTTCACCATGTAGAGAATGCGCCCAAGGTTAAATCCCTCTACACAAGCAAAATGCGCCCAAATGAGGGCATGTAGAGACAAAAGAGGGAAGCCCAAAGGTCACAAGGTGGTGTTGAAAGTGTTTCATCCTTCATGACATCAAATATGCACCCATCCTTCACATCATGCTAAATGCGCCCATAAGAAGGAAGAGTCAACAAGTCAAAGGGGCGTTGGAAACTCCATCCTCCTCCCATGCTCAAATGCGCCCAAATGAGGGCATGTAAGGACAAAAACGAGGGAGCTCAAGGGTCACATGTTAGGCGTTGAAAATTTAAAATCCCTCTCACCCTCTCAAATGCGCTCAAGCATGAGATACAAAGTCAAGATATTAAGATGCTAAGTGTGGGATACGCTTAAAGTGAAAGGGGAGATAAGTACTAGGCGTTGAAATTTAAGGTGTTCTCCATGATATATAAAATGCGCCTAAGGTGGTGTAAGTGTTGCTAGGCGTGGGAATGCTAAGCCTATAAGGTGATGAAGATGAATATGTTGGGCATTGAGAAAGGAAAATATTTTCTTCATGACATACAAGATACACTCAAGGCATTTTAAATAAAAAATTTCTAAGTGAGTTGAAACAAAAATTTCTTCACCACTGGCAGGGTGATTGAAGATGAATATAAAATTTTTCTAAGGCAAAATCCAAAAGTGCTAAGTGATTTTAAATTTTTCTAAGGCACAATATTTTCTTCCTTAAGAAAATCACGCATAGACTTGGAGATGTAAAATTTTCCTAAAGAGTAAATAAATTGTTAACGGATGAAGTCAGAGAATGATGGCACTGCAGGATTGATAAAAAATTTCAAGTCAAAGCAACGAAGTGCTCACAGAGATGTGAAGAACGGGATTAAATTTGTTAAAAAAATTATTTTTCTAAGGTTCAAAATTCAGGAAAAATTAAATGAACCCGTTCGTTGTATACCCATGAGTTCGACAAGTTCTAAAGAAAATTTTCTTCTGGGTATTGAAGATCTTCGATGAGAAGTTGATTTCCATGTCTTCTGAACTTCGCCAAGGCCTTCAGGATGAAGAATTTAATCGGTGCTCGAATTATGAATTTTCCTAAGGGGAAAATTTAAAATTTTCGAAGGCAAATTGAATAAGAGGTGTTTTCAAAATAAAATTTTCCAGACGATAAATTTGAAGTGAGTTGCCTAGATAATTTCAATTGAATTCTTCACAGAATGAATTTTCCAGAGTCAGAGGTGAATGAGATTAAAATTTGAGTGACAGAGCTCCGGCTGGTGAGTAAAATTGGTGAATTTAAAATGAATATTTTCAAAAGTAAATTAAAATGCTCCAGTCAAAGTTGAACTTCTAGAAGACCAAGATTCCAGGCGTCGGGTGACAAGTGTTGAAACTGGCAAGAGAGGGAAATTTGAATTCTCAAAGAGAAGTAGTGGAGATTTAATGTACTGGCTAAATTTAGCCTCTTTCTAGAATTCGATTTTGCTATAAGAGCTGAAGGTTTTTCATTTCTCTTCACCAGTAGAGGAAATTCGAATTTGCTCTGAGTTTAATGTTGCAGTGAGTTGCTGAGGCTGTATTTCAAAATTTGTTGAAGAGGATTGCTGAAGGCTGAAATCTGAATTGTTGTTGAAGAGGGACAACTTGAAGTAAAGTGGCTGAAGCTAAAATTCTAAAGTCTAAGTCTGGAGTTGCTGAAGAAGTTCGATTTTTTCTCTAAGTCACTTGGAGTTGCAGAGAACATTGCTGAAAGTTGTTTTGAAAGAAAATATTGCTGAAACTAAAAAAGGCACGATTTGAAGCGAGTGGCTGAAGTTGAATGTTATTGAGTGTGAAGTGCGAATTTACAAGAGTTCAATTACTGAAGTAAAGTGTGTGATTCTGCTAAGTGTTGAACTTGCTGAAGCTTGCCTAGAAACTTTCTAATTGCTGAAAGTTCAAATTTGTTGAAAGAGAAGTTGAGGTTTGCAAATGAGATATGATGTTGCAACATCTCAAAGTTTTTAGAATCGACTGGCAGCCCCTGCATGATATTTTATTTATTTTCTAAATTATTTGCTGATGGTTGTTTATTGTTTTGTAGGATGGCTGAGGTAAGAACAACTGGCAAGGACAACAATGGTGCATCCAGGCAAGCTGTTATCAAGAAGTTGAGCAAGCCTTTCATGTCGGAGTCAAAGTTCACCTCAAAGTTGGCCAAGCTTACTGACACGAATTTGGGCTCTCTCATCTTGGAGACTTTCAAGAATCGGATGCTGGGGATTGGCAATCACCAACCTTCAATCACTTCGCACAACATCATTCGAAGTGGACTATATGCAGCTGTTGGTTTCCCACCAGCTATTCAGTGCTCGAAGCTAATGATGGAATGCGCTAACTGTTATGAGACTGATCACAGATCAATTATGTCACCAGATGGCCAAGTGTTAGCCAACCTCACTCCTGCAGCTATTGGCGAAGCTTTTGATCTCAGCACACAAGAAGATGATTTACAAATCAAGAGAACGAGTTGAACGAATGTATGCTTCTACATTCGAGAGATGTACAGAGACGATTAATACTCGTTGGATGAGCAACCCCAAGCCCTCTCGTACAAAGCTGTCGAAGCAAATTATATCAGATGACTTGAAGCAGGAATACTGTGATCTTATCATGATGCTGAGCAGAGTTGGAGGTTGCCCGCAAGCTTTTATTTTTGAACTGTGGATGTTCTACTACATCAACCTCGTACTGGAAGGAAAGGAGTACGTCGACTGGGCTGCGATGATTAGTGACAATTTGCACGAGCAGCTCCTGAGTTTGAGAAGAACAAAGACATTCTATATGGGCTCCTACCTCATTTACATGTTGGCTCGTATGACGAGATATAGAGGAATTTCATACAAGGAACCAGTTGGTTGTGGCTCTCATCAATTCAAAATCCATTTTATTTTTGAACCGTGGATGTTCTACATCAACCTCGTACTGGAAGGAAAGGAGTACGTCGACTGGGCTGCGATGATTAGTGACAATTTGCACGAGCAGCTCCTGAGTTTGAGAAGAACAAAGACATTCTATATGGGCTCCTACCTCATTACATGTTGGCTCGTATGACGAGATATAGAGGAATTTCATACAAGGAACCAGTTGGTTGTGGCTCTCATCAATTCAAAATCCATGAGGCTTGTCCGCAGTTGCACCTGACGAGCACTACCCATTACAAGCGCGTCAATGATGCCTTTACCATGCATATCACGAGAACGCTTCAGGAGCGTATTCAGCACAGGATCTCGAGGGAAGCTCAGGAGTTAATTGAAAGGTATGGGTGCTGGTTTATACAATTTCCGAAGTTTTCTTATATCAGGCTGCAAGGTTTTTCTTCATATCCATATAGGCTGCCTAAGTACCCAACCAACAGGATTTTAATGTTAAAGATATCGAGGCAACTGGTTGCCTACGATAAGATTCAGAAGAGAAAGAAGAAGGGAGGAGTTGAGTTCCTGATTGTCATGGGTAATTCAGACGAAGTGTGTCCTTCACTTCAAGCAGCTAGAGAAGCTGAGAGTGAGCTTCAGTTCTTTCACTTTTCCTATCACACCAGCAGACAGCATTATGATCCACATAGCAATATCAGGTGGATACTGTCAGAAAAATTCAAACATAAGGCAAATATTGAAGATTATTGGGCTGGTGCATCAGACGAAGCTGAAGTCAGGAAAAGAATGTTCTCTAGGTTGCCATTGAGTATGATCAGGGAGTGTGAAGTCATTCCAGTACCAGACCAGGTAAGCGAGGACATGAATGTTCTCCATCCAGATTATGAGGCAATGAAAGATACCCCACTTCCACTTCCAGACTGGTCAGAACCAGTGATTGCAGATTTGGACACACTTTCCATTCCAGTCTTGACATTCACCAGAGCATGGGTTGACAGGCATGTGAGCAAACTAAAGGGTAGGTCAATTTCGTTGACTTACAATTTGATGGGAGATCACAGGGCACCCACTACCAATAGAAAGAAACAAATTACACGAGGTCCAGAGTCTCGAAGGAAGGAGCCTGTTCAGCCAGAGCCTCCAAGAGTTGTAGTTGAATTACCCACGCCACTGGAGACACGTTCTCCAAGCATACAGGAGGTTTCTCTTTTTGCTGATCAAAGGAATGCATTGAATCAGGTGCAGGAAGTACATGAAGAAAATCAGCCACCACGGAGGGAGTCGGTTGGCCAGAGTGTTAATGCGCCTACTAGGGATAATCCGCAGGGTGATGAGGAGACTACTACCGACCCTCAGTTTCAGCATGAGTTAGAGGCGGCTTTGGAGGATGATGATATAGTTTCAAGAGATACTCAGCCACTTGAGGCCGATGAGCCTCGCCAGAATGATATTAAAGTTAAACAAGTCCGAGAAATAGAAGCACAAGAACAGCAGCCATTTGTTATACAGCATGTTGTACCTGATTGGCTCAGAGATAGGATGAGAAGGAGCCCCAGTGAAGAGATTGATCCAGCAATTGAGATGGAAGAGTTTTTGAACAGGATCAACATGCCTCCACAAAAGAAGAGGGCACGAAAATTTTCAAAGATATCAACTGATGAGGATGGCTCCCGCACCCTTCATATGGCGATGCCCCAAGTTGATTGTGATCGAGACGAAGCAGTGCCAGAAAATTACGTGATCACAACTATGGAGTTAGGACGCCCCACAGGTGCACAGATTGTTGAAGAAAGTGATAACTCCTATCAGGCGCTCAAGGACAGACTGTCTAGGAAGGAAGGAAAGTATAAGAAATTGAAGAAAGAACATAAGACATTGATAGGATACGTGCAGCACTTGTCTCGTCCTTGCGGGCAGGAGATTCCAGCAATAGAGCTTCCAGCCGAGTTATGCAGAGAGTCAGTTAGCGGCTTGTTGGAGTTGAGAAATATGGCACAGGAAGCAGATAAATGGGTTACAGGAGTTCGTGCCGAGACAGAAAAGTTCATGGAAGACCTTGCTTGTGCTTTCCAGCAAGCTTCCAGTATTACGGCACGTACGGAGGCAGTTGATCAGGCCTGGGGTGATGCTTTTGTTTATCAGAGCAAGGTTATTCAGCGTCTAGAGGTATTGAGGCATGTTCCTTTGCGGATGCTGATTGATGGAGGAGTCATTCAGGAGAATGATAGATATGACTTTTCTAGATGGTACTCTTCAGTAATCACAGAGCGTGGTTTCTTTGACGCAGCACAGGCGGATTCAGCTAGAGTCAGGAAGGCTATGATGAATATTGTTGATGGAGTCCTGAATACTTTGGAGGCTATCTTTGCTCGGCTGAATCCCGATGAGGTGACTACTGATAATTTGAGAAGTAGGCTGGCACCTTTCTTCTCAGAGGTAAAGGCCTTTGTGCAAGACGACTTTGAGAACACTTCTACTTTCTCCAGCTTGATTCAGAGTACACAGGATGCCTTAGTTGCTTGGAGAAAATCCTGCACACGGCACAAGCAGTCAGTCACGGTGCTAGAGTTCCAGCTTGATTGCATTCCACCTATTTCAGTTCAGGAGATCCAGGCCGTACTTACTAGGTTCATTGAGTTTGCATCCAGGGAAAAGGAGAATGGGAATGCACTTCTGGATGATGATATTCTAGAAGACTGATTGTGGGCATTAATTGCCTTTACTATTTTGGGAGTGAGTGGGAATCTTTGATTCATTTAATGTACCACTCCCCATTCTAGCAGTTTTTAGGGTTAGGGCTGAGGTGGCTTAATCTTAGCCATTCTTTTGATTGTAATATGAGCCGTCCGTTGGACTTGGCTATCTATAAAAGGGGGAGTCCCCCTCATTTGTAATTCATTAGAATAGAGATCAGATTAGAGGAGACATCAGAGAGTAGACATTTTGTTAGAGAGATAGTTTGATAGCTTAGCATAGTGTGGAGAAGGAGGAAAGTTTTCCTTTGAAAACTTTTGTAAGAGATTGTTGTGTAAAACTTTCATAATAGAAGATCTTTTCACTGATGGTGAAATTTTTCTTTGTTATGGATAGCTAGCAAGGTTTCTTCATCCCTTCGACTCCAAGTAGCGTAAAGTAGTTTAAGATTAGCATTTTCATTTCATGCAAGTAGATGGTAGCTGTGGATTTGTGGCATTGATCAAGGCAACTTCATTTTATTCCATACCACTAGTGGCTTGCTGACGGCAAGTTTGTCTTGCGTGGTCTACTGGGGTATTTCATAGACTTAACTTCAGTTGTAGCTCATGCCTTGGTATGTGTCGTTTTGACGGTATCTTGATGTTGGGTTGTAACTTGAAAATTTCTTGCTATTCCCTTGAAGATTGCACCTACTTTGTGTAAGTTGTCCAGCGTGAGGCGAAACAAAGTTTGGTTGAAGCTTGTTGAGATTGATCCCACGCCCCGTCTTAGAATAGAATCTAGAAACTTCTTAGGCCCTACACTTATTTACATTCTGCACATTCCCGGTTAGTTTTAGGAAAATTCATACCTCAACGCCAAATCATACGCGTAAAATCCCCTTCAAATCATCAATTTGTTTTCAACTGCAAGACCTTTTGAACAATTGTGTAAGTCCCTCGTAAAAACAACAATTGTAATGTCCCCTTCTCGAGCATGACTTCTTCTGATTTACCGTTGGCCTATTCTGGAGACCCGTAGGCTTCTCGGTGGTGAAATTAGGGTTTCTTGGTTGGTGGTTTCTTGTGCTCACGGTTCGGCGTTTGAATTGTGGATTCCTTCTGGGTTTTTCGTGAGCTTTTCGGTGATGTGTTCGTTTTGGCATTCTGAGCACTTTCACGAATTTACTATTTTTAGTAAATTCTATTTCTGGCAGTGGTCTTGTTGGTCTCGGCTCGATTAACCTTCTACTTCAGTTGTTCAGTTGGTTTTGCTCAAATTTGGCTTTGGGGTTCATTTGGAGAGATAAGTTGAATTATTTTTAATAAAGTCATGTTTAATGTTATATTTTGCTGTTGACCCCCCCCCTTAGCCTAGTGGTTGAACTTAAGTAGTTTTTAAAAGTGGTCATTGAAGGGTGGCGCCTCATGAGGGAATTTTATATTGTAAAGTTCAAATATTAATGCTTGAAAAAGGGACGCCCTTTTGAGGAGGTTATTTTAAATTAAATTAAAAAGTCAAAATTGCTTAAGGCAAAAAGGACGCCACAGTTGGAGGGAAAAGGAGTTACTCAAATTTGAATTGCTGGGTTTCTAGAAGCTTCTGGACAGTCATCTCAAGTCTTTAAAAGGAGGTCTTGGTCTTCAGTTTCATCATCCAACTTCTTGAGTAAAGTTATGCTGCCGAAATGGTGAGAGGATTGCTTCGAGGAATGAATGCCTCCTAGCTTGGCTCAACTTCGTGCTTGTGAGACAGCACCTAGTGGAGAGGTTTGTTGTGTTTTGAGTGCATTTTTGTAGTGAGGATTGGTTTGTTGTGAGTTGTTGCAATTGTAGTTCAATTATAAGCATTTTCATGTGATTTTCTGTAGTTGCTGAGTTCATAGCTGATTGTATGTTTCACTCATATTTCAAAAATACAAAAATATTTCATTCTGGGTATCTTTCCTATCTTCTTGTCTTGGCTGGGCGCCCCTTTGCACCAATTATCAGATTTTATTAAGCAAAACTTGAATTTTAAGAAAGAAATTGCCCTATATCATAAAGCCGTACCATTTGGGTGTCTTGGGAGTTGAGCAGAAAATAAATAGCATCACTTTGGGTCTGTTTTGTGTCCTTGGTTTGGGCGTCATCTTCTTAGGAGTCATTTGCATCCTTTTTCATGCTTATTGGGTGAGTGGTGAATGTGTGGTGAGCATTTCATTGAGTTACTGTATTGCTGATAACAGTTTCAGTCTTGGGTCTGTCATAACAGCGTGTTATAAAACTATCATTTGAGCTTGTTCTTGAGAGGAAAGGCATTGATATCATTGAGAATATCATATATATTGTTGCAGCTGCGGGTGACACTCAAATCTTGTGCTTAACATCTAAAATTCTGATATTGTAAGCTGAACAGTAGTACTGTCAGCATCTTTCACTTTCTTGTTCTTTTTCAGTATTTGTAATTACCCACTGAATAAGTGGAAGAGGCTGGCTTGCCGCCTAGTTTCTTAATTTGCTTTGTAAATTCAAGTCTCCGCCATATGGTCGCCTCTTGTCCATCATGGACTGAGTAGCACATGCTTGGTGTTGAGCTACTTTCCAGTATTGCAATAGATAGGGACCCTCTGACCGAATGCTCGTCGTTCGCCGGCGCATCTCGTGGTTAGAGTTTCTTTCCAGCATTTACTTTTGAGACCCTCTGACCAATGCTCACACCTTGCCCATATCGGGATCCTGGTGTACATTCAGGTTAGAGTTACTTTCAGCATCGTTTTGGTTTTCTGACTAACCTTAACGGGTGCTTGACTCATTGTAAGTTGCCTTTGAAAAATTTGAAAAAATTGGTCCGGTATATTTCAGTGGTATCAGAGCCACGCATCCTGCCATCCTGTGAAATCAGCATTCTATGAGTGACAGAGAACAGAGGTACTTGGCAAGGGTTTACAAGAGGGATACAGTTCAGACACAGTTGCATCAAGCTCCAGAAGGTCAGACAGCATCAGAGGTTTTGAGGGCTCATTGGGAGTCTTCTCAGGAGACAGAAATGGGGGACAGTGAAAGGACTTCAGGGGGTAATGAGAGGATTTTCGGCAACAAAGGTGACAGTGGGAAAGGTATAGACAATTCGGCCAATCTATGTCAAGGGCTTGATAAGAAGATGGATGCTTTGTTGGATATGTTTTCTCTCATGTTGGGGAGAATGAGTCAGAATACTCCACAAAACAATACAGTGCATACCGGTGAGCACAGTGCTTCCAACCTGCACAACAGTCATGTTGCTCAACCTTCAGTGAGCAACACATACATTTCTGCTAGACCCTTCAAACCCACATTTTTGGCACCAGCAAACCCACATCCTGATCCAGAAGAAAATGCTTCATCTTTGGAGAGGCTGAGGATCGGCCGTACGGAATATGACACCCTTCCTGATGAAGTCAAGCTTGACATGTCCTTCAATGATTACATGGAGTATAGAAGGAAGGATAGAGGCCAAGGGAGAAATTACGACCAAAGAAGAACTCCAGCACAAGGAGACTTGCATCAAGCTATCAGCAAGGTTACGCTTCCCCACTTTGATGGAAGTGATAGTAGTTCTGCTCGAGCCTGGATACAGAAGCTAGACAACTACTTGGCTCTTAGACCAATGGCTGAAGAAGAAGCGATTAAATTCGCTACGCTACACCTAGATGGGGTGGCGCATGAGTGGTGGTACCATGGCCTAGTCACCTTAGGTCATGGGTCTATCACTACCTACGATGAGTTCACCAATAGACTCATTGAGAGGTTCGAGAAGAAGGATCCAGAGGTGCATTTTAGAGAGTTGGCACAGTTGAGGCAATATGGCACTGTTGATGCCTACATAGCCGAGTTTCAAAGACTTTCAGTAATGGTCACTGGAATCACGGAGAGAAGATTAGTGATCCTATTTAGCGAAGGATTGATGGAGCCACTCAAGGGTTGGGTTAAAGCTTTCGATCCACCGTCCTTACAAGAGGCAATGAAGAAGGCTAGAAGCATGGAGTGGGCTGCTCCCAAAGCAAAGTTCCATTCCAAACCATCATTTCACAAGGGTGATAGAGGGAAAAAGTTTCATCAAAAGCCTCACCATAAGGAGTTTAAACCGCAGAAACCTCATGGCACAAGATTGGATCCAGAGACTATCAATGAACTCCGAAGAAAGGGGTTATGTTTTCGTTGCTGGGAAAAATGGTCCCAAGATCATGTTTGTCCAAAGGGGGCTAAAATCCATCAAATTGAGTACTATACAGCTGACGAAAGCAATTCTGATTTTTCTGATCAGCAAGCTGATTTTGAGGACAGCGAAGAAGAAAAGGCTCCAGAAGAATCCGAAAGTGAAAAAGAAAGTAGTGGTACATTGGCTCAACTTTCGAGCTTCCAAAAGAATGAGTCTTTCAAAGTTCGTGGGATGATCAAAGGGCAGCGTATAGTTGCTCTAATTGACACTGGGGCAACACATAACTTCATAGACGAAGTTGTGGTGGCAAAGAAGGGGCTGCAAACAGAAGATTTTGAAGGTTTCAGAGTTATGGTTGCTGATGGGTTTCACATCTCGTGCACCAAGAAGATTCCCAACATGTCAATGCAATTGGGCAATTACGAAGTCAAGGATGACTTCTATGTGGTTAGTATTGGAGATACGGATGCTGTCCTTGGCATTCAGTGGCTGCGATCTCTTGGAGAGATCTCTTTAAATCTACAAACCATGGAACTCAAATTTCAATCCGATGGAAAGAAGGTGGTGTTGAGAGGCATGTCAAATGGTGGTCCTCGGATTGTGTCATTCAAAAGGATGGCAAGGTTGATACGTCATGACCAAGTGGAGTGGGCTGCGGAGTGCATGATTCTTCCAGCAAGTCCAGTTGAAACGAAAAGAGAGTATCCTACAGATATTCAGTCTTTACTCACTAAAAAGAGTAAAGTGTTTGCCGATTTACCTCCTGGACCACCTCCTGATCGAGGTTCAGAACATGTCATAGAGCTCAAGGAAGGAGCCAAGCCAGTAATCACAACTCCTTATCGGTACCCCAAAACGCAAAAGGATGAGATCGAAAAGAACATTAGGGAGCTCTTGGAGATGGGCTTCATTCGGCCTAGTAAGAGTCCCTTTGCCTCAGCTGTTGTTCTAGTCAAGAAGAAGGACGGTACCATTCGGATGTGTGTTGATTATCGTGCTTTAAATCAAAGCACCATCAAAAATCGATATCCAATTCCAAGGATAGATGAGCTCATTGATGAGCTACATGGAGCTAAGTTCTTTTCAAAGATAGATTTGAGGTCAGGCTACTATCAGATTCGAATGAGAGGATCTGACGTGGAGAAAACAGCCTTCAGATGTCATTATGGTCACTTTGAGTTCTTAGTCATGCCATTTGGGTTGACTAATGCTCCTGCCACCTTCCAATCTTGCATGAACAGAGTTTTCCAGAAGCAGTTGAGGAAGTTTGTGCTAATATTTTTTGATGACATCTTGATTTTTAGCAAGACTTGGGAAGAGCATCTCAAGCACTTGGAGGAAGTGCTTAACATCCTAGAATCAGAAAGCTTGTTTGCCAAAGAATCCAAATGTGAATTTGGGATGACGGAGCTGCTTTACCTTGGTCACATCATCAGTGCCGAAGGTGTGAAGGTTGATCCAGAAAAGATCAAGGCTATTGTTGATTGGCCACCTCCTGAGAACTTAACTCACTTGAAAGGGTTCTTGGGCCTTTGTGGATTCTACAGAAGGTTTGTTAAGGGTTATTCTCAGAATGCTGCTCCTCTCACTGACCTTACGAAAAAGGGAGCTTTTTGCTGGTCAGAAAAGGCACAAAGTACTTTTGATAAGTTCAAGAAGATAATGAGTTCATGTCCTGTTCTTGCAATTCCAGATTTTTCCAAGCCCTTTGAGCTGCAATGTGATGCATCCGGAGAAGGTGTTGGGGCTGTTTAATGCAAGATAAGCATCCCATCGTGTTCGAGAGCAGAAAATTAAGAGGAGTTGAGAAGACCTATTCTATTTATGACAAGGAAATGCTTGCAATCATGCATGCATTAGCCAAGTTCAGACAGTAATTGGTGGGGAGTAAGTTTGTGGTCAAAACTGATCACAATAGCCTTAAGCATTTCATGCATCAAAAGGATTTGAACGAAAGACAGCAGAAGTGGGTGAGTAAGCTTCAAGCTTACGATTTTGACATTGAGTATGTCAAGGGCAAAAACAACATAGTGGCTGATGCATTATCCAAAAGACCTCATTTGAGCTCATTATGTGAGCTTACTGCTGATTGGAAGAATACCTTGCTTGCTGATTATGCCAAAGATCAGTTTGCAACCAGCATTATGGAGGGTACTTTTCATGATGAAAGGTACAAGGTAGTTGAAGGGCTGATACAATACAAAGGGAGAATCTTTGTGGTGGCTGATTCCAAGCTCAAGAAGAAGATTTTGTTGACATTTCATGATATACCACTTGCTGGTCATCAGGGATTCTTCAAGACTTATAGGCAGGTCCGAGAAAGGTTTTCTTGGAAGGGGTTGAAGAGTGAAGTTCAACGATACATTCAGGAGTGTCCTATTTGTCAGATGAATAAAAATGAGCATACACTTCCAGCTGGTCTGCTGCAACCTCTTCCCATTCCCAACCAAAAGTGGGAGAGCATCTCAATGGACTTCATCACAGGATTGCCCAAAGTTCAAGGAAGAGATTGTATCTATGTTGTGGTAGACAGATTGACAAAATTTGCTCATTTCTTTGCTATTACCAGCTCATTTTCAGCAGCTCAAGTTGCTGATCTGTTCTTTCATGAGGTGTTTAGGTTGCATGGGTTGCCTAGAAACATTGTGAGTGATAGGGACAGCAAGTTCCTAAGCACATTTTGGCAAGAGGTCTTCAGAATGAGTGGTACAGTGCTTACTCCAAGCACTAGTTATCACCCTCAAACGGATGGGCAAACAGAGATAGTAAACAAATGGTTGGAAGGATATTTGAGGAATTATGTTTCAGAACAGCAAAGGGCATGGGTGAAATGGCTTCACTTGGGAGAATACTGCTACAACTCCTCCTTCCACATGTCGATAAGGATGTCACCTTTCATGGCTCTTTAAGGTTATGAGGCCCCTAGCTTTGCAGATTTGGTGTTTGGAGAAAGCAAAGCCCCTCTAGCCAAGGATATGTTACAGCAAAGTCAAGATATATTGAAATCCTTGAAGAACAATTTGCAGATTGCACAGAATCAGCAAAAGATGTACGCTGATCAGCGGCGTGTTGAGCGCTCTTTTGAGGTTGGAGATATGGTTTATCTTCGATTACAGCCCTATAGACAGTCTACTCTCAAGAAGAGTGGAGCGGAGAAGCTTAAGCCTCGCTTCTATGGTCCGTTCAAGGTTATCAGAAAGGTGGGAGCTGTAGCTTACGAGTTGGAGCTGCCTTCGAGTAGCAAAGTGCATAATGTATTCCATGTGTCTCGCCTCAAGAAGGCACTAGGGCACAACATTATTGCTTCATCTCAATTGCCACCCTTGGATGAAGAGGGACAGTTAGTTTTGATTCCTGAGGAGATTCTTGATTCCAGAGAGCGTTCTTTGAGGAAAAGAACTATCCGAGAGTATTTGGTAAAATGGAGGAACTTGCCCATGGAGGATGCAACTTGGGAAAATGAGGAGATTCTGCAGCACCCGAGTTTGCAATTGCTTGAGGACAAGCAATCTTGGGGAGGGCGGACTGTAATGTCCCCTTCTCGAGCATGACTTCTTCTGATTTACCGTTAGCCTATTCTGGAGACCCGTAGGCTTTCCGGTGGTGAAATTAGGGTTTCTTGGCTGGTGGTTTCTTGTGCTCACGGATTGGCGTTTGAATTGCGGATTTCTTCTGGGTTTTTCGTGAGCTTTTTGGTGATGTGTTCGTTTTGGCATTCTGAGCACTTTCACGAATTTACTATTTTTAGTAAATTCTATTTCTGGCAGTGGTCTTGTTGGTCTCGGCTCGATTAACCTTCTACTTCAGTTGTTCAGTTGGTTTTGCTCAAATTTGGCTTTGGGGTTCATTTGGAGAGATAAGTTGAATTATTCTTAATAAAGTCTTGTTTAATGTTATATTTTGCTGTTGACCCCCCCCTTAGCCTAGTGGTTGAACTTAAGTTGTTTTTAAAAGTGGTCATTGAAGGGTGGCGCCTCATGAGGGAATTTTATATTGTAAAGTTCAAATATTAATGCTTGAAAAAGGGACGCCCTTTTGAGGAGGTTATTTTAAATTAAATTAAAAAGTCAAAATTGCTTAAGGCAAAAAGGACGCCACAGTTGGAGGGAAAAGGAGTTACTCAAATTTGAATTGTTGGGTTTCTAGAAGCTTCTGGACAGTCATCTCAAGTCTTTAAAAGGAGGTCTTGGTCTTCAGTTTCATCATCCAACGTCTTGAGTAAAGTTATGCTGCTGAAATGGTGAGAGGATTGCTTCGAGGAATGAATGCCTCCTAGCTTGGCTCAACTTCGTGCTTGTGAGACAGCACCTAGTGGAGAGGTTTGTTGTGTTTTGAGTGCATTTTTGTAGTGAGGATTGGTTTGTTGTGAGTTGTTGCAATTGTAGTTCAATTATAAGCATTTTCATGTGATTTTCTGTAGTTGCTGAGTTCATAGCTGATTGTATGTTTCACTCATATTTCAAAAATACAAAAATATTTCATTCTGGGTATCTTTCCTATCTTCTTGTCTTGGCTGGGCGCCCCTTTGCACCAATTATCAGATTTTATTGAGCAAAACTTGAATTTTAAGGAAGAAATCGCCCTATATCATAAAGCCGTACCATTTGGGTGTCTTGGGAGTTGACCAGAAAATAAATAACATCACTTTGGGTCTGTTTTGTGTCCTTGGTTTGGGCGCCATCTTCTTAGGAGTCATTTGCATCCTTTTTCATGCTTATTGGGTGAGTGGTGAATGTGTGGTGAGCATTTCATTGAGTTACTGTAGTGCTGATAACAGTTTCAATCTTGGGTCTGTCATAACAGCGTGTTATAAAACTATCATTTGAGCTTGTTCTTGAGAGGAAAGGCATTGATAACATTGAGAATATCATATATATTGTTGCAGCTGCGGATGACACTCAAATCTTGTGCTTAACATCTAAATTTCGGATATTGTAAGCTGAACAGTAGTACTGTCAGCATCTTTCACTTTCTTGTTCTTTTCAATATTTGTAATTACCCACTGAATAAGTGGAAGAGGCTGGCTTGCCGCCTAGTTTCTTAATTTGCTTTGTAAATTCAAGTCTCCGCCATATGGTCGCCTCTTGTCCATCATGGACTGAGTAGCACATGCTTGGTGTTGAGCTACTTTCCAGTATTGCAATAGATAGGGGACTCTCGACCGAATGCTCGCTGCTCACAACAAGATCTCGGTTGCCAGAGTTTCTTTCCAAAGATTTACTTTTGAGACCCCTTCACTTCAATGTCACACCTTTGCCCATATCTGATCCTCGTGTACATTCAAAGTTAGAGTTACTTTCAGCATCGCTTGGTTTTCTCGACGAACCTTAATCCGTGCTTGACTCAATTGTAATTTGCCATTTAAAAAAATTTGAAAAATTGGTCCCAGATATTTCAACAATTCACATCAAACCAACTGAGGGTATTCCAAGTATTTCGGAACCTTGGAGTTGAAAGTGCGATCTATCTCGCAATCTTAGCGCACGGAATACTTTGATCAAGAGAGAATGGAGTAGCCTTCGGACAACTTTGTTATGCTGATTGGTGCAGTCACAAAAATCACATCAACACCACCTTGCCTTCATGTTGTGAAGTTGTACCCGATTTATCGTATAAAATCATTCCCACTCGGTTTCCTCATGCTCTGATTTCTTGAGGAGATTGGATAGTATAAGCTAGTTAGTTTTGAGTTGTAGTTAAGATTTGCAAAACCAGAAAATCCTTCGTTGCAACGTTCGTGGTTTTTCTTAACCTTGTGCCTCTTTCAGCTGAGACAAAAAGATAGGAATTAGTTTAGTTTACTTTTTTCAAGCATTTGTCCACACAACGAGGGAGCTTCCCCTCCTAATTTGAAGAGCACTCATTGCATAGTGTGCATAGTTGTCCATACCAACTTGCACTCCAGAGGTGTTAGTTGTTACGCCAACAAGAGATAAAAGTCCCACCAAGGGAAAAACAAAGATTAAGATACAAAACACCAAGGGGCCACCAAAACAAGTGGTTAAGAAATAGCTACAAATAGCTAGGAAAGGGGAACAACAACGCCAAAGAGCAAAGAGCAGCCATAAAGTAAAGTTGAAGAACATCAAGTAACATTGTTTGGACTAGAAATGGTGAAGTCACTAGTGTCATCATCGATCATTGTGAAGGGGCCAATGCTCATCAAGGAGTACTGAGGATCAGGAGGGGTATTGCCACTAGGATCACACCTAACATCCAAAGCCCAAGTAACCCCTAAAGTAGTGAAAAATCTCATAATATTCATCTATCCCTATAACTAGAGAGGTTGCTTGAGAGGATTAGATCTATGTATGCAAGAGGAAGTTGGATCACACCCTTGGGAAGAAACAAAACTATGACATTGAGGGGGAACATATTGAGGTAGAAGTTGTGAGAGACATTGTCTCATAAGTCTATTTGCATCTATGAGAGAAGTAGCAGTATGCAAAGGCCATTTAGCGATATGGGTCTCCTAGATGTGCTTAAAGGAGGAGATGATCAACCTATGAGCAGTTGTGCAATTAACAATGAGGGACCTGATTGTTTTCTCCCTCTAATGGACATAGTCTTTGAAGACAATTGTCATTATGAAGCTAAAGAGATCCAATTTTCCCAAGGTCTACCACCAAGTAACAAGATTTTGCAAGGTTTACTTCCAAAAGATGGATTTTTTTCTTCGACGTGTTCATTTTTGAGGAAGACCCAATGTTTGAAAAGAAATGCTCACATTAGATCCTACTCCTTTTGTGTCTAAAGATGATAGATGGTAAAGTTCAGTACCAAAGGATGATAGTTACTTCAGCACATATACTTTGATAATGATCTAATGCTTAAAGATTCAAACCTAGATAGGTTGCCAAGTAAACATTTGAAAGATACAAAAAGTGAAGAAGTCTAACAAACACAAAGTGCACAATTGATATAAATTGTGGATTTGGAAAGCCAAGGAGAGGGGACAAAGATATCTCTCCAACATCTTCAACCTCTCTTAGAGTTCAATGTTTTGATGGAGTTTTGGGTTGAGTATGTCAAAGAGGACCAAATCAAATATGCAAAGATTCTTATTCCCATAGATGTATCGCAACCAAAGGAGCTTGCTAAGTACCTTGAAGTGGAGGCACATTATCTCTACATGCAAGAGGGTTTTGTCCTTAGGTAAGAGTACTATTTAGAGCCGCTTGGCATCAATCACTTCATCCTCAAGTTCTCACTGCATGATCATTCCTACTTGCTTAAACCTTGGGTTTTCATGAAAATTTTGCAATGGTTTTCAACATATGAGTTGCCACAATTAGAACCCGGACTCAAATGTAGGAGTTGCTACTTTTCCCAACCTATTAACGAGTTCATCTAGTTAGTGTCTTTCTTTTTGTTTGTCAATAGGTAGGTAGGAAATGTCTTTTCCCCCATATTTGTGATATTATAATGTTTTTCCTTTTTCATGTAATGTGATTGTCTATTTTTTGTCATAGGTTTTTATTTAAGATTAGTTTAGGCTTGACCCTATTGCCTGCCAATAAGACATTGGCCACATGTTTTGCCAAATATTTTAAAGTTCTATGGTCCAAGTTTGTCTCATGGTCCCCAAAAAGAGCCGCTATTGGTACCCATGTCGATACCCCTCCAAAACATTTCCTATAGTCAATTATTTATTGTCGTATTGTCAATGCTAACCAAAATTTCTCTCATGTCATGTTGCAAAATGGTTTTGTCCCCATCCAATTTTTCAACTAACAATTCTTGCAAGTTGTCCAAGATTGAGCTTTTCCAAATTGAAAATGTTTCCTAATTGATGATAGCTTTGGCACTAGAATGAGGAGATGAAGATCACTAAGTGGAGTCTAAGATCATCAAGGATGTAGTGAGGAGTTAAGTGAAAGGTACCATGTGGTAAAGTGGGTGATGACAAGTTATGTGGTGCACTTTTTTAGCGGCCAAGCCAAGGAGGAAAGGTGCCAAAGGTGGTTGATCAGTGAGTAAACCGCACCCAAAATCAATGCTTG